>JAZGTI010001511.1:0-43764 GCA_036877585.1 Botia kubotai
TTCTATTCTAATTCCAAGAGATTGTTGTTGGTGACTTGAGCTTTCCAGAATGCTTGAACTACAAACATTCCAGGCCTCTCAAGCACCAAGGAGCTTGCCGGCTCCACACAGCTGGGAGCCATATAAGACCCTGGGCCAGTGTATTGAGCAACATTTTTAACTTGATGTCGCACTCCCTATGCCATCTAGATCCCAATTCCCATCCGGAATACATACACATGTGCAGTGTTTCTGGTTTACAGATACAGCGATGGCCAGACATGTCATGACTAAAGTATGCACACAGCACATATTTAGAAACTACAGGGGCAAAGTCTGCATTCTAAATGGACACATGACAGAGCACAGACAAATTCTATTCATTCTTCCCAGCCAGCACCTGACCTCTACATAAATGCACACATAAACATGTATCTTTTCCCCAAAGCACATGATGGTCGTCTGTGCTAAAGAAATGCAGTTTAGAGAGACGGTCATTGTACAGTGTTCTTTCTCCCTCTGTGTTTTTGGCTGCTCTCACAGTTGTTTTTGAAATGGGAGAGTCCTTGTGCACAGAAAGTTGAGGCCAGGACAGCAGTCTGATAGAGAGAAGGAAGTGAGTGAGAGAGGGAATGGGAGGAAAAAAGAGAGCAGATCCTTAGGAAGACGTGCAAGGGGTTGTGGGAAGGAGGTTCTCAGCTGAATAAGTCACAGCTGCAAACAAAAAGAGCGACTGAAATTATGGAATGCGAAAGAGAGAGGGTAACAGCTTCCTAACTGTAATTCTAAAACAATAAGGGAGATATGAGTAGAAAAAACTGAAAATAGTAAATAACAACTGTAAGTATTATTAGTACAGTGAGAGAAAGGGACCCTTTAAAGAAATAATAAAAGATAATATCTTTTTCAGCACTTTCTCCATAGAATCTGTTCTCCAGTACTGATCACTCTCTGCTATTAAGTAACTTTGCTAAAGGTCTCTCAGCCCTTAGTCTTGTTTAACCAGACATTTGACTGAGGCAAAAGTCTGGTGATTTTTCAGCCACTTAGACAAGAATAGATGCCTGACTGACATAAATCACAGTTTCTTTTGTTTTACAGTACATACTGTTTAGGGGTGGGGTTATTAGAGACATACCAGAGCAAAAGATAAACTAATATCTGGTTCTTATAAGTTCTCATAACTTGGACAACTTAGTTTTTGGTTTAATGTTTGTTCTATTGCCGTTTAGGCTTCCTAATTACATCTCCTTAATGATTAGCCCAAACCCTTTGAATTCTGAGTAGAAAACAGATCACCACTGTAAAAAACAATAACTAATAAATCAGCCAACCTCAAGTAAACAATGTTTAAGAAATAAAGATATTTTGTTTTTGTGTGTAATCGATACACCTCTGCATTGGCACCCACCCAGCTGTCTTACCATTGAATCTCTTATCAGTAGACAATACAGCACTTCCTTACAATCACCTTCATGGTGGAACATATTTCACATTTTCAAAATTTCAAAATTACTAAAATTGTTTTTACATGTACAGCATTGGGCTCTCTGGGGCTTTAAACACAGCAAGTACATATAGTCAATCCTAAGGCAACGTGAGGGTTAAATCATGTCTCTGTTTTTTCTGTGAAATGTTTACTGGTATTAGCACATGAGAATGTTCTGTGCACACAGACACATGCAGTACATCCAGAAGGTTATTCTGGAATCATTTAGGTTTAAGGTTCACTGCTCATATCTGTGTCCTAGTCCACATACCTTTCTCCCCTGCACTCTGTCCGTCTGTTCATGTGTGTACACTTAGAGATCCATGGAAACTGCAGATAGAGTTGCATATTGCACAACTGTTGGCTCACTTTTAGGGATCATGAACCCAGTTACCCAAGACTGCTCACCACAGGAGTGGATTTATCTCCTCCTGAAATTACATTAAGTTTTTCATGTTAAATTTTTTTTTTAAAGTTTTTAAAGTTTTTTTAAAGTACAGCTTTTTTCAAACTGTCACACAGCTAAAATGAAAATAACATTACCTCATTGTTTTGTACTTCCTGTCATTTTTAATTTTTACATATCTTACAGGCAGTGGTTTCAATCCTCAAATATGCTCTTCCAATAAAATCAAAGCTACTTATATGCAGTGGCGGGTCGACAAGCACTCTGGACTGGCACAATGCACATTGCCCACCCCCACATGTTTTTTTTGTTTAATTTACATGAACAATTCTTGAGATGAGTAGGTTATTGCCTCATAAATTTTTTTAGATCATTTTATTTACCTTTAGCTTCAACTTTTTTGCTTCTAATTTAAGTTTGTAATTTTGTGATTCATCTCAAATCTGGTTGGTTTGGTTAATCCCAAAACCACTAAATAATGAGCGTCACTGCACTGTTGTGCCAAATCTCTTTGCAGCTCACTTTGCCAGTAACATTCAGCCATTCAGTCATATTTATCTGTACACAAAATCATGATTTCCAAAATCACTTTCAGACTTCTTAAATCACTTTGCAGGGTGGGATTTAATCTATTTACATTGGCACCACACTTAGTTTGCACTAAACACATATTACTTTCATTAACATAAACCACTGAAAGTTTATTTCACTCCTTTGAAAGACAGTCCTTTTAAGTTTTTGTGGGCGATATCAAGCTAGTTTAGTAAACCAAGTCATTGGGCAGCTAAATTAAGTTTTTCTGCTTTTATTTTGAAGATCTCTCCTCCAGTTTACACAAACAACTGTATGGCAAAAGACCATCTTTTGACGAAGATGTATCCTAAACTTGTTATATAATGAAACAAACCAACCTTAAAATTAACTTCCCCATTTCTACTGTTTTTCTTTTGACTTATGAGGCTTCCGTAGGGTCAGTTTAAAAACAGGAACCTGATCCAAAATCAACACCAGTTAGGGCAGCATATTTTTCATGTTATAATACAGCTGTTTTTGCTTCAAACCATTGTAGGTCAATTGTGGGTTCAGTGAAGATATTTTTGTTTTTAATGGGGTGAAATGTCTATGTTGCCTTAACTGTTTGAATGGACATATATTGCATAATTTCCTAAACCCAAAAGTAACACAAGTGCAAGATGTTGTGAGTCCCATAAATAAGTTTTCTAAAGCTCTATTGGGTAGGTGTGGGATTCATTAAAAGAGCATTAGGAGGCCCTGTTAGCACTCCTTATGCTTGCTGTTGGGTATATGTATGGACATGTTTTTGTCTGAGTGTGTGTGTCTGTGTGAGGGAGATGGAGCAAGATAAAAGTACAAATAAGATCAATGTAATCATTTAATTTTTTTGTTTTATAACTAAATTAAACACCTTATTTGTTAAAGGTTAACTACTGCTTTTCATATTACAACTATATAATTTTTGATTTACAGGTTACAGAAGCACATTAATATAGGAACACATAAACTTATAAATCTCTTTATACCTATTGCTCTTTGTTAAGGAAATGCAAATGCAACTTAACCCATTGAACTGCCTGCAAACCACATACCAAAATAGCACACCCAACTTGATCTGTGATCTCATAAGAAGCATATACAGTACAGTAATAGTCTGCCAACACAGCAAGTGAGTCAGCAGGAAAACCCTGTACAGCAGGGAGTGTCTGGTGTGGCATTTTTTTGTTGGAACACCCACAACTCGAAACTGCCTGCTCCTGTAATTCCTTCTATAACAAAGCACAAAAGACAAGATCCCCTTTGTACAATGTTACACAATACAGCTCATTGTAACTGTTCTGTATGATCGTTATTTAAGACTTAACAGATGTGTTGATTTTTTTAGATTTTTCTTTCTCATGAAGTTTTGTACAACTGTAGTAGCACAAGTAGTAGCACAACCACACTTTTTACGCAAAATATTTTACAAAAAGAAGTTTCAGATTATAGAACATAAAATGAAAGACACAGTTTAGCTGCTGTTGTCATGTATTTCGGTTGCTTTGTCAATCTCTTGAATATGACCTACTGATGACCAACTACTGATGAATTACAATAAATTGGTAAACAAACAACCACTTATTGTTTTTTGCTGATTCAGCACATTTCTCCACATTGCCAGCTGTGATTTTTGTGAATAGTGGAATAGAAAATGTGTATATAAATGCCTCAGGTCCTGAAGTGGTTAGGGTACATGGCGTCCGCATGCAAATTAGAGTTAGTCTACACCTGTACTAGGGCATCTGTTTGAACTTAAGGGAAAATAACTTTATACATCTACTAAAAGTCATCCTGGCACCTGTTAGCAATAGGAAAAATGCTAATAAAAAGTGACATTTATTTTTAAAAAATCTTTGTTTGCAGATGCCACTTGGTTTGATATTTTGTTACTGTATCTAATGCAATGACATCTATACTATTTAAATGTGACTTAAGTATTTAATGTTTCTTTTAAATAAGGATGTAATAAGATCTTTAGTACAGGCCTTTGGAGTCTTTTTAAGAAGAGCTAGCTTTATCTGTTGATTTAGTTAACAAAAACATGACAGGGTGTATGTTGGCATCCTGCAATACCACTAAAATTTGGTTCCTCCCAATCGTTATGTTTTCAGGCCATTAGCATATTTTAATGACAGTTACCACAGCCAACACACCCCAATTAAGGAACAAACAATTGACTCAAAAGAAATGAGTTCTTCATTTTAAAAATATAATGCTATCTAATTAAGTTAATAATAAGCTAAGCTAAATAATAAAAGCATATTTGTTTCATCTCTTATAAGCAATTGCACTGGTGCTGTGATGATACTGACATGTGATTGGTTGCAGTTGACCAACAGAAGCCTAATGTGACAGAACATGCACAAAAATAACACTTATATAGATTTTTCCAGCTCTCGTTGGAGATGCTGTTTTAAGTATTTACCAAGGTGCCAGACAGTCAATTTGTTTTGTGTGCATGTGTTTGTGTCCAAATTATATGAGCTGTTCT
Organism: Botia kubotai; assembly: GCA_036877585.1. Classification (NCBI taxonomy): domain Eukaryota; kingdom Metazoa; phylum Chordata; class Actinopteri; order Cypriniformes; family Botiidae; genus Botia; species Botia kubotai. The sequence goes on from JAZGTI010001511.1 coordinate 4,921, forward strand.
CTTTGATTGTGTTTTGTTTACATAGTAGTTCCTCTTTTTATAACCATTGTTCTATTTCTGGGCCTAATTTTATTTGTTTTCTCCTCACAACCCACTTTTAAACAGTGTATGGAAATAAATTTCAAGACTGTTACAGCATTACCCTGTCAACATTTGTTATCGTAATTAAATCCCTTCCTATTCTGTCAGAAAGCCCCAGCCCAAAACAGAGAGAGAGAAACAGAGAGAAAGTGCAGTCATAGCGACAGAAAAATGTGAGCCATTGAAAACAAGATCAAGTCAGTAGAGTTCTTCTATCTTGTCCACGTTTTCTCCTTTTCTCTTACTGGTTCCTCCACAGCAGCAGAAAGGCCTTTAAGACTTAGTGGTTTGTTTTCACCAGCTTTAGCTCCTCACAGAGCAGTGGTGCTGTGCCGTTTCCATTTACTAGAGGTGGAGAGCCAGGTTCCAGTTCTGCCTATGGTGATTCAAAAATATTTGTTTTGGAACGCTAATCTATTTAATTAGCCTGTTGATCCCTGCTACATTCTTTTATGTCACGTTATACTAGTTTTACATTTGCAAAGAGTACAAACTGTATTCAGCTAGGTGTGTCTTATATTAACCTTTCATGTATTAACACTTCATGTATGCCTGCATGCTCCTGTCAACACCACATGCCTACTAATGTTGATTTATTTTCATGTGCGCATTTTGTGGCTTGAGCATTTCTTTTTACTTGTTTTTACATTATGGTAAGAATTTCACATATTCAGTTGAAAGAAAGTTTACCATGAGAATTGTACCACTGCCATCATTCATTTAAAGCAGTCAATGACAAATGCTTGGCAAATGCAGGCTGAAGTAAATCTACACCAAGGTCGGTATTGTCTTCCTGAGGCCTGACTCAGGAATGCTCAGAACTTTTTAGCATCCCTGCAACTAACACAACTTCAAATGCTAACAGCCCACCATATAATTCCACCACATTATTTCAGACCAGTTATGATAGGATAACCTTTGTTTATTTAATAGTTAATAAAAACGTCTTTTCCCTCCATCAAGTGCTGTAAGTAATCACCTAAACTGAACTTAAATCAATCCATGCTAATCCAAATACACTGTTTGTGTGACTGCAGCTTTTTGGAAAGAAGTAATTTTCCTTTAAGATAATCACACAGTTTTTAAAGTTCAACTGAGTTCATAACCAACTGGTTATGATGTCATTGCATGTAATGAGGCTTCAAAAGAAAAGAAAAATATACAACAGTTGCATCTAATAAAAAACAGACATGAAGATGTCTTTCATTATCTTTGCATGACAGTGCAAGTGTCATTTTGTGAAACAGTTCCCTCTGCTATAGCCTGACTCATCTCAGTCATTACAGTTCCAAATTCTAAGCTACATGCGGAACTATGTTATTCAATTAATTCAAGCTACATTTTGCCTGGTTGTCTGGAAAGTAGCCTGTGTGCTGGTGTACTCAGGGCACTCGGCCCTGGTGTAGCCCTGTGATTAAACAGCTGAGTAAAGGCTTAATGAGATTAGCCTCTTCATTTGAGCAGGTTGTGCTTAAAGATGTTCACATTTAACACACAAGTCACATCCTGCTAAAAGGGGTGGCATTTCTATCTCCTAAATCACAATATGATTAGATGTCTTGCTAATAGTACAGATATGAACCACACAGAAGGGGGTTATCAGACTTACATCTGATCCAAAACTTTCTACTCATTAAGGAATAAGTAGATAAGAGCTTGTCATTAACAACAGGGCTTATTTGAAGTGTCAGCTAAGATTAGATTTGAAATAGTTCAATTTCCACAGTAACAGACAGTTGACAAAGAAACTGATATGGATTACTAGCAGATTTAGACAAAGAAGAAGTATCTGTCAGTGGCTTACAGGTACTGATAACCCCATGGTGGTGAGGCTTCACTGGTCAGACATCCAGGACCTCCCCAGGCCTAAAGCATGGCTAAGCTCACTCTGTCTTCATCAAAGCAGCTTTATGTCACTGAGGAATGCAGGGCATCTTTTGACCTCTGTCCACCTCCAAACCCTCATAGTCTTTCTCCCCTAACATCTCTTAAAGCCTGTTGCTTGCAATAAGAGTGGATGGAGCCGCGATTACACACAAATAACAGCACCACTACACTCTCTAGTGTGCCAGGTTCAAGAGAGATGTGTTGACCTGCACTTGAGAGCAAAGCAGAAGGTTGAAGGATGAGTGACAGTTAAGCAGCCAATCAGCCAATCAGCCATCGTTCTCAGGGACCTGCTTCTAGTGATTCACTAGTGATTAGTGTCATCATGATTACTGATGCTTATATTAGAATGCATTGTTTATGTATTGTAAGGAGGAAAGTTGTTTCCAAGAGTGTTTTAGTCAGAAACAGTAAGTAGGTTACATGTTGCACATTGACAGTGGGCCTGAACTCCCAGTGCTGACATACTTAGAGAGCTTGAAATTGTGGGTTGATAAGACTGTGGCCTGTCCTAATGCTGTGAAGATAAAGTCTGGTGAAAACAAGCTGTTTTCTCTCTCACACCCACACACACACACATTCTTCTTGGTCCACTCTTGAAGCCCCCATCCCACTGGAACCCCCTCCCCCCGTAGCAAACCCCCCCTTGTCCTTTTGTCTATTCGCCTTTTCAAGAATCAAGATTCCAAGAAGCTTTATTGGTATGATAAACAAAAGCCAACGCTGCCAAAAAATTACTAAACAGTCCACATAGGGTCACACACATGGGTACACACACAGAATGACATTTTTGTCTCTTTTAGTCCTGGTCTGCTGCACATGCATAATTATTCCTTCTCTCTCTTTCTTTTCTACATTTTTAATTTACCCCCCTTTTCACTTTTATCGTGTTGTTTTTCTTACCTTATCTTTGTTTGGATGTTCTGCCCACAACCTCACAAGCCTCTCACATGGGCAACACCATGCCTTTGTTTGTGGACTGATACTACAAAACCTCCGTTCTAAAAATGTCAATCTCATTTTTTTCTACACATTATGCAGTTAAGAACTTTGTGTCCATGGCACTAAATCTTATCCCTTATTTAACATAAGCTATTGGTAACCATGACAGGAGGGTGCAAGCGTACAGTTCTGTCTTCCCACCAATGTTTTTACTGACTGTTTGTCCTCTGTTATCGCATTACTGGTAGTATTAGCATCCTGTGACTTCCTGTTTTCCTGTTTAGGGGTATCATGTATTGCCCAGTCTCTATGGGATTCACTTTCAGGGGCAGCTGAGAGAATAGCCTATTGTCAGTAAAGTGTGAATAGTGAATATGAAGACATGTCAGTCAGCTGGCACACTTCATGATTGGGGAGACTGTATAGGGGATGCATGTTAGTATCTTGATGCAGAGTGAGTGTGTTTGCTTGTTTGGGACAATTTATAGAGAAAAACAAACAGTGTTGCTCACAGGTTATTTTTTCATAGCTAAGGAGACATTTTTGAGTCTTATTTAAGTATCAAATTTGTCTCTTATGTTTCTTGTAAAATTCCTTCAGAGAAATATATAGACACAAAATTTTTTTTATAAAAAACAAGAAGGAGCATAGGGCAATACAATTAATGTGTATTCTTAGGCATAGCTGAGATAAATTGGTCTTGACTCCTGTGTCAAGCTTTTGAGCAGATATGAACCCTGAGATATTATGAATCTCTTATCTGAAATTCTAGAGAAGACATACATGTAAGATTATGAGGGGCTGTTTCACAAAGGAACTATATGAAAAGCAGAAAACTCAAGTCTCAGGTTGTTTTCCATCTAAACTCATTGCTGTCTGGGTACAGAAAAACTGAGAGACAGAAACACAGAGCGAGAAAAAAAATCAAAGCATTTGATTATACATTTTAGTATGTGCATATGTTTTTAAATGTGTATTGTGTGTGCTCATGACCTGTTGCTCACATTCACAAGCCACAAAAACAAACATAGTTCAGCTCTGCAGGAGACACTATAATGTTTCCCAGGCTAACCCTTCATCCACCCAGTCTCAGCAAGCACAATAATTTATGTTTTTGCCCTCCATTTCCCTTGCTTTGCACTGTCATAATGCCACTATAAGAAGCCTGCCTGTAAATTAGAGGCTCAGACACTTTCACTAACCTCATCATACTTTATTCCATTTAAACTCTTTTACTCACAGACAGATCCCACAATTACCATATGTTCATAGTTCCAAGTTCCACCTCTCTCTCAACACTGATTCTCACTTCTTTTCCAAGGGCTTTAGAGGGGCCACAGGGGCATCACTTTCTCAGGGCCCGCTGCAGCACTGGCGCTAGTATGCCTACTAGAGTCCAGCTGGGCCTGAGATGGATGGCAGAAAGGGCTGCATTGACTGAAGTGTGGGAACAGGGTCTGTATATGCTTCACTAAAATCTGTGACTGACGCTGCCAAACTTGTGCAATGACCTCATGATCAGACCCCATCAGCAGTCTTGATGTTTCAGAAAGGACCATTTTTTCATATTGCCTTTAGTGCTTCATTGTTTCAATAAATATGGTCCAAATCAAAATAATACAAAAATGGGATCATTACTATTTATTGTGTCATCTGTTCACTTTACACTTTCTAATACAATGGTTAGTGTGCTATTGTGTTCTATACCCGTAGACATCGCTAGAGGTCAGTATCATTACTTAGAGTGCTGTACTTGTTCTAGTAAATCACAAAGACATATATTATGACATATCTTGTCATTTGTATCAACATATATTTTCATATTTCCATACATTTTCCCCAGATACCTGCTCTTAAAGACAGTAGGCCCATGTTTAATGTCCCACAAGATATTTGTGCAGGGCTTTCTGTTTGATAACAGCTTTTCCCGCACAGACCATTTCAAGTATTAACTTGTAGCCTTGTAAAACAATTTTTCGATACAGATCGCATCCAGGTTCTAACAAGTTATATTTACGTAAGATGAGTCTATAATAGAACACTGCTATGTTTCTGTCTGTCATGTCAATGGATTGCCAATGATGTTCAAACGTATGCGACATAAATTTAAGTGTCCCATGCACTACAGTAATAAAACATCATCAGTATCAAGTGAATATTCGGTGCCTCTTTATCAGGTGATTCAATGCATTTCATAACATCTTAAATCACAATTACAGAGTGTGTTCTGTCATAGAAAACGTTTTGTAATAGGTCCGCCTGTCGGGATGTGTTTAAGTCTAAACAAAGGGTTGGTAGATTGTGGGTTAAAAGACGAGCTTCCAGACTGGGCGGTGCCGTTTGCTGGGATGGATTTGATTGGCTGCCTGTCAGTGTTACATGAATTCGGGGTGAGTTCAGTTTGCGTGACGCTTTAACAGGGGCGTGTCACTGGCGAAATCAGCTGTAGAAACAATAACACTACAGCGAACGCTCCAAAAACAAGTGCTTTCCTGTAAATGTCAATATTTTTAGGAGAAAAATGCATCGTTGAGAAATTGAAGGATAGATGTAGCAGACTTATTGGTTAAGGTTCTTCCCTTCGTTTTGAAAACTTGTGCCAGAAGATCTCCATCAGCTCAGAAGAAAAGGCAAGTGTGAAGATGCTGCCTTTGTGACAGCGGTGACACCCCAGCGAGTTGAAACTTTAAAGTCCAGAGTTTTCCGAATACTTAATCATTTAAAGATTTTATTTCATCTCCTGCGCCCGGTTTAACGGGAGTCAGGAGTGAACCACCAGAGGACTGGCATGTGGGTCAATTCTGGAAGCGTCGGAAGGTAAGGTGGTGAAATTTCAATTTCGCACACCAGCGAGTCACATGTTTCACGTCGGAGCAATCATGCAGCATTTATATGCGGATTCTCGGCCATTGTTGCATTCTTACACTGATCGCTGCATCAAACTGTTTTCTCAGAAACACACACTAACCACCGCCCATCTAATGCCTGCTGTTGGAAGCGTGTCTTCGTATCACGTCGCTACTGATAACTCTGTAGCGACGTGATACAAACGCTGAAACTCTCCACCTCTTTGCGTTGGGCAGCTAGTTGCTATGCATCGTGCTTGTCTTTATTTGTGTTCCTTCGTTTCCCGCTGTGCACTCTAATTCGGCGGCGCGCATGGGCTTGGCTCATCTATCCCTGAACCTTAGGTCTCTTTCTCATATGAACTCATTTTATTTTAAAACGAGAAATCCTTTTACTGAGGGAATTGGCTACTGGTTCACGTTTCTCAATGAATCGCATCCTGAATGGGTGTTGAATTAAGGCTTCTTGGAAGTATGAATGGGGGCTTGTTAATGGCTGGCCGTGCACGTTTCACACAATACCTTACACCTGATGTAATCGTATGAAATATCAAAACTGTTCAAATTTTCCAGAAATACTATGGTGAAGCATTTATTGTTTGCTTTTAGGCGTAAACCTAGTTCTTTCACTAATGCAGTTGTAAGAGTGTAAGAGTGTAATTGTCATCGAGGTCTTATAGTCTTTGCTGATTCAGCAATCATTGTTATATCGTTCCAGTACTATGTAAACGTTCAGTTACTATACATAAACGCATTACAAACTGCAGTAAACGTTCTGCTCTGCCAGACAGTGCTTGAAATATTTGTTATGTGCATTGTTTTCTGTTTTAATATGGCTCTGATTTTGCATTACGAGTTTGTAAATGTACACAGATTTCCTTTACAGTTACCTTATCTGACTGAATGTTTAATCTGGGTGTCACACATTGATAATCATAAAATAAATACAAATACTGGTTGATCATCTAAAGAATAAGGGCTTTCAGATAAGCTGCTGCTGTCAACATCCACCAGCACTGTTTGATTCACTTTGGCAGGTCCATTGAGAACAAAAGTCTGAAGACAGTTTTTTCATAGCCAGCTTTAATTAGTCACCTTTTGCTGAGTTTTCTCTGGAGAGAAAAGGTGCAGTTAAGAATAAAATGCACCTGACTCTTCAGTGGTCCATGTGTATCACAATACAAATGTGGTAAATGCCGTACCATGTACTGAATTAAATGCACCACCATATTTAAACTTCCTGTAGCTCAGCTTGGAGAACATTAAGCTAGCAACAACAGAATCATGGGTTTGATTCCTTGCGAATGCACAGACTGATCAAATTTGTGCTTCAAATGCACTGTATATTACTTTGAATAGGTGTCAGCCACATGCATAATTGTGAAATGTCACAAACGGGATGAGTAAGTAATTTGCCTTTCAAGGGTTCTATCTTTCCCTCTACTCTCTTAACCCTTACTTTAAATGCTAGTGAATACACAAATATAGTTGGCTAAGTGGTTCATTCCTCTGATACTCCCCAATGGATGAAAGATCCAATTCATTCTCTTAACTGGAGGACTCAGCACTCTTAAAGACTATGCATCTCCTCGTGAGGCTATAAAATGTGATCGATCCACTATGAGACATAAACTCCTTGCAGCTCAAATGCATGTGGTGCACTGCTGCGCTGCAGTGGCACATTGACTGGCTCATTGTTTGGTAGGGAAGCTAGCACTCCAGTAATGAGGACAATATTAAGGAAGGGTCCAGTATTCGGAAACCCAGTGTTAATTCTGGTGCCCAGCGAAACGCTGCTTCACTGTAACCTGTTTACTGTTCACTGCATTACATAAGTTGTCTGCGCTCATCTCACTTGTGGCAGAGCCTGTTTTTACAGTGTCCCCTTACTAAACATTTAAAAACAGACTTTCGCAAACACCTATCTATGTTTATATAGATGCGGTTGATTTAGTTTGTGTATTTGGGTGTGTTTTTGAAAAGGGAAGTGTGCTCGTGCTCATGTGACGGACTGGGGTTAATGATGTAGGACAGGCGATAGCAGGTGCTTTGTAAGAGTAAGGGTTAGCTGTGGATTCTGGTTATGTGGTAGCAGGGAGAGCAGCCTTTGCCACTGAAGCTGTTATGTAATGCACACACACACATCATGGGAGGGGTGAGCAAGACTACGCTGCCTGGCTCTTTAGACAGACAGATAGAAAGAGCGGGAAAGAGCATTTAAACTTACTGAAGGATTTTCTTTTCGTGTGGAGATTCTGAAAAAGTTCTTCTGCCCATCATTCAGTTTTAGTAGGTGCTATGGGAAGTATGCACCCATGTCAGGAGAGAAAGAATGCTTACTATGAGTACTATATATTGTGGATTCAGAATGTCCTATTATAGTCAGATAAAGCACTATTGGCCAGATGTGCTCTCACACACCCAAACACACACACAAACAAACACACAAATATGTTAGTTTTACAGGAGGTTATATATAAGATGTTAACTGTTAGCACTTTAAAGAAAATTATTTACAAATAAATTGCTTAAATAAATACAGGTGTGCAAAACAAGCATAGTGTTTTACAACAGTTTACATATGTACAGCATTTATATAATGTAGATCTTAATAGTGTAATGCCAGAGAGAATATTGCTTATTACAAAGGATCACAGTGGCTGTGCTAATTGTTATAAATGGAGATAGCTGGTGGGAAGAAACTGTTCTTGTGCCTGGATGTTTTGGATCCCTGTAATCTGTACAAAACAGTTTTTTTTTTCATTAACAGCCATATTTGCTTGTGGGTTTTAGTCGGTTCACACGCTGTGATATTCATCTCTCTACCTACATATTCAGACACACACCACACACACACACTTAGGCTGGCAGGACTGAATACAGCAGACGAACTGTTGTGTGGGCCGTACAGTGTTTGTGAATGGAGTGGGCGTCTGCCACGCGTCTCATCTCTCTCTCTTAGAGTCCAGCTCTCTCTTTCTTTCTCTCACTCGCTCACCTCCCACTGTTTCTATCACTGCCTGTCACTACAACAAGAAATAGTGTGGCACCTTGCACATCTCATTCCCCATGACCAAACACTGACTCACTCAACTGACTCTGCTGAAAGCTTCATGAGACACTCTTGTCCCCAGTATCATTGCTTTTTTTGTACACATTTGTTTGTGTGTTAGAAAAGCAAGCTCAGTACTCTGTATGTCTGATCTAGTGTTGTTCTAATTATGATTTCTTAATTGTGATTTCTTATTGTGAAGTGTATGGGAACTGATAATGTATATTTCATTCTAATGCTGAAAAGGTTAAAGGGATAATTTACACAAAAATGGCAATCTGTTATTATTTACTTACTCTCATGTTGTGCCAAAGACTTTTTTTGTTGCTTGGAATTATCTGGCAAAGATCATATGGAGAAAAGCATCTTGACATAAGAGTGAGTAAATAATGACAGAAGATTTATTGAGTCTGTTTACATAGGTTAAATATTAAGATTGGCTGTTAGAAGGGACAAAGTACACAAGCTTTCAGCCACAACCACAACTCTACCTACTGCCCCAATTTCTGCTTGCTGAAAATACATACTTGCCCATGCCCTGCTTCTATGAAAACGAGGTTATGTGTAAACATTGTTATTATCCACATTTACAGCATCTCCTATGAATTTAGTTGGCTGTCCCGAAACACTACCATAACAAAATCTATTATATAGCAGAAGGACAGTAACATTTACAGTTGGTCTTCATCAGCCTGCCCTTGTTATGTAACACGAGAGTAAGTAACTTCTTTAGAGAATCCTTACCACTGACAACATTTTCCAGAAACATCTCTGAAACCTTCCTCTTTAAACCTTAATCTCAAGGCAGGCTGGGACACCCTGCCCCCCTCATTAGGGACTAAATTGAGCACCGTTGCTCTAGATAAGTCTGTCTTTAGTGAATTTGACACATTACTTGTCTTTTTCAGAATTGATACCTGACATATAATCCAGTTATTGAGTGGTTGCTAAGTGATTTTTTTATCTTGTTGCTTTTAGACTCTTCTTTATTTTATTTTTGAAAATTGTAGCAGCAGTTCTTTAATTAAAGTGTTGATAGTGTTAGCTGTTTACAGCACAATATTTGAGTCTCGCACCATGAACATTCAGACAAACTTCAAAATAGCAGCTGAATTTGAAAATATGTACAGAAGGTTTGCTTAACTTTTCCTCAAGCCATTCAAAGTGAATTGAATGAATGAGAACCAATTTTAGACCTCAGTACGTAATTGGAGGCCTGAACAGTGACGTCTTTGTCAGCGGAACAACAAACAGATGCCATATTAATCTTTCATGAATTCTTTTTATGGAACGTTAGCTGTCTTGGACAGCAGAGCACTGAGCGGTTGGTAATGCAGATAGCTGTATCACTTTAGCACTTGGCAATGGGTATTACTTATGTGTTTATTCAAGGAAATTCTTTGTTGTTTCCCAGAAAGGTAGTTGAGTTAGGCAGCACAGGACACTGTGCATCTATCAAGGGTAATCTAAGCCTTAGAAGGTGCACAGTTAAAACCACAGAAGAATTGCAGTTCCCAATATCATTTTAGTTTCATTTCATTAAGGTCTCTTTTTTTACAGTGTTGTTGTAATAAAAACTGATTTTACAGCTGCTTAAATTAATTATTAGAAGGTATGCAGATATTAACATACAGCTTTCATTGTTTTAGAGAAAAAAGTTGAATCACATACTGCTTGCTATTGTCTAAAAGAGAACTTCCTAGTTGTCATGGAAATTAAGTTACAGTCATATGTGTTGGCGCGCAAACCTCCTAATGGAGAGCTGCAGTTTTGGATTCATTTTAGTGTTTATTGCTTCAGTGTAAGCGTTAATGCTGTCTGGTTTACCAAGTGGGATCAGTGTTTTCTCATACACAATTTTGCCACTGGTCATTGCAATCATTTATCCTCAGCTAGTCTTTTCTAACGCTTTATAAGGAAAAAAAGTACAAAAAAATGTGCTAGATGCAGATTTTGAAACTCTTTGAAGGAGCGAGTAGCAGAATTATGTCTGCTGTTTTTGTTGTTCCTTCGTCAGACAGAAATAGCACCTGACCCAGATTTTTGTTTAAACTTTGAACATTTGGTGAATGAGTAGTCAGTATTTACGATGCCATTCATTGTTGTGAGCCCATGTTGAGTCCGTAAGCATGTGAATGGAGCATTTCATTAATGGTTTTGGGATTTCAAAATTTTTTTGCAGACTTGGACTCTGGTCGCCCACACAAGTGCCATCACACAACGTCAACACATGCACGTTATTGTTAGTTTACTGAGTGTATTTTAAAAATATGGTATCATTGAATGTATATGTATCTAAAAAGTGTATTTTATTACACTACGATCAACATTTTTGTAATCTTTCTCTGTAGACAATAATATTACAATAATGTGCAAAACTTTAAAAAAGAAAACCTCTCCTCTCTCTGTCTCTCTCTATCTGTCTATCACCCAGGGCCCTCTCCATGGATATAGACACAGATTATGAACGCCCTAATGTGGAGACTATAAAGTGTGTGGTGGTGGGTGATAACGCGGTGGGCAAGACCCGGCTGATCTGTGCCCGTGCCTGCAATGCCACCCTTACTCAGTACCAGCTGCTTGCCACCCACGTGCCAACTGTCTGGGCTATCGACCAATACCGTGTGTGCCAGGAGGTGGGTAGACCTTTGGCATATTGTGTAAATGTACATGTTGAAGAGCATTGAATGTTGACATAAGAACATCTCATTTACCTGAAGGCTTATAGTGGAATAGCTACAGACAAATATCTGTCATAAAGCACTTGGCATGTTTAAGTCATGCATTTATAAATGAAACTATGGTTTATAATAAAAAATACTTAAATGTTAAGATTAATAAATGTAAAACTATTTACAAAATATACAAATAAACATACAATGTAAATCAACTTTTGAGAACACTTATGTACTTCCAGGGTGTTGTCCTTTTATGTATTCAAGTAGTTGAATGCATAACATTTATAACATTTCAATATTGTAGCAAGACTACTATAATTTTTTGCGTTTGTGTTTGGCACAATGAGATTCCACTGAACAGTTGAAGTTTGTTGTTTAGGTGCTGGAGAGGTCACGAGACGTGGTGGATGAGGTCAGTGTCTCCCTCAGGTTGTGGGACACATTTGGAGATCATCACAAAGACAGACGCTTCGCTTATGGCAGGTCAGTTACACAAAATTTAGAACTCACATTGCTTGTATGAGAACCACAGCTCAGTGTGTCAAAACACATGCATGAACCCCTAGGCCTACACACGTGTTTAGCCTAATGTATGCGTTTCATGCAGTATTAAATTGTTTTAGCATGCATCCTCATTTTTATACTAAGGATAAAAGCTTTGATTAAAATTTTAATAGACCTAGATTTGTCCTATCATGATACCACAAACAGCCTGTCTGCATCTCTGTCACCTTTTCCCAGACAAACACACAACACACACTTATACCCACACAATTTATATCACTGCCCCCTCTTTCAAAACAGTCTAGACCAGGTCTGTTTCCCACAGTGCCATAGCTTGAATCGATCTTTCATTCGTTTGCTCTGATCTCTATCCGCTCCTGGCTATGGCATTTTTTTGTCCTGCCAAGGGTTGGTTATTGCCTTAATCCTCCCAGCTGGGAAGGTAATGTGCTGTGCGCCCAGCCAAAGATCACTGCGTTGAGGCTCTTATTCCCAGCGCAACACAGGGCAGTGGAGGATCAGTGGATCAGCTGCCATGCTTTGGCTCAGGGCAGTGCAGTAGATCACAGGAGCTACTGAGGCAAGCAGAGATGAATTGGAGAATAAAAGCCATTGATACTGTTCCTGAAAGCTTGTAAAATGTATTTAGACACTGAAGCCACACTTAAAGGTGTTTGAATTTTAGTGAGTTAGACAAAGTTGCTAGTTTTAATCCAAGACTAACTTGACTTTTCTGATCCTTAACATTATGACCGATGTTTTCAAAACTTCCACAAATCATTCATGCAGTTTTGCCAAAACCTCTGTCCCATTCCACTAAAATTGTTACCTTGGTTGCATATTTAAATCAGCATAACTTAACATTTTAAGTTCACAAGACACAAAAATGTAGTTAAGACAGTTAAAACATAGTGACAGCCCAGCACTGGCTTAACTGGGCATGTGCTTAACTTACAGTAAACTTTTTGCGGCCACTGTAAAAGGTTGATAAATTGTGACAGCATCTGGGCCTGACTAACAGTTAGCAGCTGATTCTAATAACTGGTACTTGTCACGTAGCAGATGCTTATCAACCAGAAAATAAACTTTATTGCACCTTATCAAAGGGCGCAATAATGATATGCTGTCTTCATCAACAGGCTCTAATGGAGACTGTTACTTTGTCACCCTGCTGCTACACACATTACTCATACATCAGATACATAGTAGTCTATGTTTAGAAGTCTATGTTTAGAAGCAAATTATGTTTTGACAATTTAACAATTTATTAGTATAAAGATAGATTAATGTTGTGTGTTCTGTTGTAGGGGTGTAAAGCACTTGAGTAAATGTTTCCTTATTAATTTTTCTTTGTAACATTATGGAGAATTGGTAGTTTGAGTATTATTAAAACTGAATGCTCAGCCATTGCCCGGTTGAAGATCAGTTTGTAATCAAACAGCTACAGTACAAAATCAGCTGCTGCTGAGTTTAAAGTTTACCAGTTTGAGATAACAGGTTTCAGGGCAGATGTTTTTAGTTTAACTTCTGGCGTGTCCTAGCGACATGGTCGGGCATTGGGAAAATGACCCAAACAGGTTGCTTTACAAATATTATGCATTAGCATTACTTTAATGAAAAAATCTACCCTTCCTCACTTTTTACTTTAAAGGAAAAGTCTTTTTTTTAAACTACTTAAGTATGATTCATTCAGGTGTGTTTTTAGTTAAACAGTTTTAACTTGAAATTGAGTAAAATGTTGACACAAGTTTGACTTAAGTATAATTTTCTTTATACATTATACATATTTTGTATGTTGCTGAATAACGGAAATACAGAAAGTGAGATTGAAACAAGATTTAAATGAATGAATCCACGGAATGTGTGTCTGTGATATCAGACACGTCTAGTGTGTGTGTGAGTGAGGTTGTGTGTTTGAGTATGCAGCATTGAACAGATGCAGTCAGCTGATTAAACCCGATGCCAGCTCAGCTGTTGAACCTGCGCCTGTGTGGGTGACACTGCACATTGTAGGGAGGAGGCACATATTAATGTTGGTGCCCTGTTATGGAAACACAGAATCAGATGATCTACACACCCACTGTCTGTTACTTAAGCTAAACACACACCCACACAAACACACACTGACACATTTAACAGTTCTTGATAATGTTTATCAAAGCCTAGCTGCTGAATCCTTTAATTATTTATACCACCAGTGTACCGTGGTATCATAACATCTTAGTGAGTCTTAGCTCAATTAATACTGGTTGTTGTAGATTCCATTTTTGTTGTATTTTGTTTTTTTCAGAATGAACAGGCAGTAGTCTTGAATACCCTCTATATGTTTAGATCTGTTTCTCAGATCAAGACTGTGTTTACAGTGAGGTAAAGGAGATACGCGGTCAGGAGTTTGAACTTAGACATGCTCTACATAGCTCTACAGAACACCACACACATTGATTACATAACACAGTCTTTTATGACCCTCAACACTTCCTTTAACAGCACACACAGTTATTACTCACTGCCCTCAGATGGTAAATGATTGTTATGTGTGCTGAATGCTTTATTTATCTTTATTATCTGACCCATTTCCACATGTTCTGCGGATTGGCCAATGTTCATTAACATACATGCACACATTAACAGAGTAACTTTGGTCCCTGTAAATACAGATGCATCTTGAAAGATTTAGCCCATCATTGCATTGTGAAATGTGAGATATTTGTCAATGTATAGTAACCCATACTTAAAACGTGACCTGTATTTAACCTATTTAACCATACTGGGTTAAACCCCCTAACTTATACTGGTGAGTAGTGAACAATGCCCCCAGTATTTTAGGCTTGGTAATGAGGCTTTGACTGACTTCAATTTATATGCATTTATATGTATTTATAATACCTATATAACCTTACAATGTATACTATGTGTTATACTGCGTGTAAAATGTATAACCTTACTACATAAGGAAACTTTGAGGGAAAAATGGGTTTTCCAAAAATCTGAATCGGTCAAGGTTAGGGTATAGCCCTTTAAACTGTTCACATCATGTTCACAGCAAGTCTATATTTACTTGTTCAGAATTGATTTAAAGGATTTTCTAGGGAAATTCCATTGTTTAGTCAACATACATGAGGTTTGTTCAAATACTAAATAATATTTTTGGGAAGCCATATTGTTTCAAAACAGCTATCATAAGACTTTGTTTTCCCTTTATGTTATCAAAAGACATTTTCTAGCAATACAAGGAAATATCTAAGAAATGTTTTCTGAGATTTAATCACTTTGTCATATATAAACAAGCATGTGAGCCCTTTACAATGTAAAGGCAAAACTCTGTGATGTAATCCATTTGTCCAACTGTGTTTACATTAAAACAACCTTACATTAGTGTTCCATTAGTCATTCCTGTGTATGCTGGTGTCGCATGAAATATGACATGGTCGGATGGCTCACTATTATTACACCAGTGCTGTTTATTGAGTCACTCAAGATGGTTGTATCATTTGCGCAACACCTTGCTTTCATATAAGGTCCCAGTGCATATATACATAGTCACTGTAGCAACCGTGCATTTATGCACACATGGTCATTTCTCAGTCTGGCTGCTTGCTCACTGTTTATTTATGAAGTTAATTGCCCCTGGGAAAATGGCCATATTACAATTATCATTTTACAAAAGAATGATTATGATTAGTGAGCTGGTGAACGCTTGGATCTGGATCCATGCAATAAAAATCCCTTTATGTCTGATTGTTAAAAAACATAACATAAAATAATAGTTAATAAATATCACTGTATTAAAGTGATCCTATGATCACATTATAGTGCATTAACACTTGTAAAAGGTGTATGTGAACAAATGTACTCTATGCCTTTCTAGCCCTAGCTTGAGCAGTAATGCTCTTTTAAAAGTCTGTTTTCATGTGTTTTGTTCATTACATTTCATAGATTTTCTTCCAGAAGCAGTTAATTATTGTGTTTATTGTGTGTACATTTTAAAGCCTCTGTGTAGGATGATTAGTGTCCAGACTTTGCCAATTTCATGCCCAATATGTTTTCTTCTTCTATTTTAATAGAATTCATACAGATCTCTTTCTCTGTATGTTTAGATCAGATGTGGTAGTGCTGTGCTTCTCTCTGGCCAATCCAAACTCTTTGCGGCATGTCCGCTCCATGTGGTTCCCTGAGATTAAGCACTTCTGCCCCCGCACCCCAATCATCCTGGTGGGCTGCCAGCTGGACCTGCGTTATGCTGATCTGGATGCTGTTAACAGGGCTCGCCGGCCCTTGGCCAAGTACAGACCACATCCTACACCCCTTCATAACAAATATTCTGTTATTTAGAGCTTCTTTTTATGAGACAGTGTGGTCATCTGTGCCATATACAATACTACCACAAATAATGTTCAACCTTTGTTGCTAATATACGTTCTTATTCTGGCCCTGTTATTGGTCTAATTTATTGATGAATTTGGCTTTAACTATGCTTCTATTGTTTCTCTTTCTCTCCCCTGAAAGACCTATCAAACCCACAGACATCCTGCCCCCAGAGCGTGGCCACGAGGTTGCTAAGGAACTTGGCATTCCGTACTATGAAACAAGCATTGTTGCTCAGTTTGGTGTTAAGGATGTGTTTGACAATGCAATCCGTGCTGCACTCATCTCTCGACGCCACCTTCAGTTCTGGAAGTCCCATCTAAAGAAAGTCCAGCGTCCCCTTCTTCAAGCACCCTTCCTACCCCCCAGACCTCCACGGCCCATGGTGGGCATCCCCGATCCTCCTCCCATAGATGGAGAAGGTCTGGACTCTCTCTTCTGCCAGCCCTTATGTGCGGATGTACTGTTTCTCCTACAGGGTGGGGCCACTCGTGTGTTTGCCCATAAGGTGTACCTGGCCACTTCTTGCTCTAAGTTCTATGACCTTTTCACAATGGAACTTGGAACAGCTGGTGAGGAGAAGGAGGGTGAGGAGAGTTTGGAGGGGAGTGAGGAAGAGGAACAGAATCGAAGAGGAGCCAAAGAGCAGGCTGGGCGTACCAAGAGTCTGGACATTGATAAGGAAGGTGAAGGGGGTACCAGGGGTTCTAACAAGCTGCTGTTGCAGCAAGGCTCTTTGAGGACTTCACAAAGTGATAACGCTCTACCTGCCAGGAGCCAGCATTCTATAGGACCCCTGGGAGCAGGCCGTGCTCTTTTGGGATGGGGACGTGGCTTTCTAGGGGTATACTTGGAGATCGTGGATGACCCTGTGACTGGTCGACCAAGACTCATGACAGTAGTGTCCATGGATGATCTCATTCAGAAAGGGCCATTCCAGGTAAGAACAAAGTCTACAGTAATGCAAGGAAGATCTTACACATAAAAACAGTAATTATATGTTTTCATCAGAAATTCTGGGTGAATGTCACTCCATATAGCTGTCCTCACGGCGTCAGTGCCCCTGTTTGCCTTCACTTGGTTCTTTCAGGCAGTTCTGCAGTACCTTTACACGGGTCACTTAGATGAGAGGCGTGGGGACCTGATGCAAGTGGCCACCATCGCTGAACTTTTGGAGGTTTTTGACCTGCGCATGATGGTGGCCAATGTGCTGAACCATGAGAGCTTCATGAACCAAGAGATTACCAAAGCTTTCCATGTGCGTCGTGCCAATCGCATCAAAGAGTGCCTGAGCAAGGGTACCTTTGCCGGTAAGTAATCTGAAATAATACTTAATAAAGGGAAGAATACTCACAGGGTTAAACTTACCTAAATATGTTCAACTTTAAACAAGTGCAATATTGCCACACATATAAGGAATCAATGTATCAAATGTATCCATTTGTCCATGTAGACTTTTGACAAGCAACATACATCTGCGGTAACTGAGAAAATGTGTGAAAACTTTAGATTTTTATTGGTAATTAATTGTCCTGATTTGTATAGCACAGATTCAGGAGGTTCTGGTGTTATTGGCTGATTTCCATTTCTTGCCAGCTTGTTACATTTAAAGTTGTATTTCTTGTAGTGAATGAATCATGTTTCTTGAATGATTCTCATGATTCTATTTTCAATTCCAGAATTAAGTGGAATTGGGATAGAATAGCTCATGCTCTGGAAAAGATGTTTTTCCTTTCTTTTCATTCAGTCAGTCCCTGTGTTTTTGATGAAATACCCAATGGAGTGCTATAAAATATCCCTCCATTGCTGTCAGTGTAAATTTGTATTTTGTGAATATGTTTGCATTTCTGCACTGTGGTGTTCTGTGTTGTGTCGCTAACCCTTTGTTGTTGTTGTGTGTGTTGTGTGCATGTTTGTTGTAATTAACCTTTATCAAGACTCTTGTACTTTTCAATTGCAACTACATCATCTGCAGATGTCGTATTCTCATTATCCAACCATAAAGGTGCTTCTTTTATTCATGTTCGAAAACCAGAACAATCCGCTCCATTGTGGCTTTTAGACTTTTTAAATGTTCCCCGTGGGTAAGCTAACGTTTATGAACTGAAGCATTAGTGATTTATTTGCTTGCCCCTCCAGAGTAGATAAGAAGTTGAGTAAATGTTTTGTTTGATGCATTTTTCCCATCATGCCCTCCTGATACCCACAGCATATTGCTAAAACTGCTGAACAGTATCAGTGAGCCACAATGAGGCCATAGACTCTTCCACATCAGTTTCTGAAGAATTCACTACTAAAATAAATTCTCCCCCTGAATTATCACAATCCACCTGGACCTCCCTTCATATTTTCTGTCTTCTTCCCTGCTGAAAAAACAGCTTAAACTTGCCAAAGATAGTTTGGTCCCCCAGCTTGGCTAAACTGATCTTAGTTGGTTTAAGCAGGCTAAGCTGGAGCTCAGATGGCCTCCCAATTTGATCAGCTGAAAGGTAATTAAAACCTCTTCTAAAACCAGCAAATAGACTTGGCTTAGGTTGGTTTAAACTACTTATTTCAGCAGGGTTGCTCTTAGCCTTGTCTATCTGTCTATTTATTATTGGTCTGTGTGTGTGTGTATGTTTGTTTGTGTGTGTTTGTCTTTTCGTCTGTCTCTCTGTTTGTCCGTCCACCTGTCTTCCCCCCTGTAGCTGCGAGTCTGTGAAACACGCCGAGATGTGTGATCTTTTCCTCCCGGTTTTAGATGTGGTGTTTCGATTGGATGATGGCTATCTCCCGGCCCACAAGCCACTGCTTATCTCAAGCTGTGATTGGATGGCAGCCATGTTTCGTGGATCCTTCATGGAGAGCTACATTGAGGAGGTGAACAAAGCTTAGTCATGTCTCATTTCAGTTATAAGGAGATCTACAATATAAGGAGATTAAAAGTAATACTAAAATATACTAAACTACAGTGCTTAAGAAAATGTTCCTAATTCCTAATTAAATGAACATGCTTTAAGTTTTTATTATTTATGCAATTAATTCAAATCATTGCTGCATTACCACCTCTTACATGCTAATACACAGGTGAGTGTTCGAAAACGGCTGCCTGTCATTTAAAAAATGTGTATGTACCAAACTAAGTTAGTACATAATACTAACAATACTGTAGAAAGGCTAGTATTCTTCATTTTTTAGTGTCAACTTGGTACTTAAGGTATTGGTATTTTCGGCACCCCCAGTCTATGTGATGTTGGTTTGACTTAAAGCACTATTAAAACATTTCTATTCAAGTTTCACTAAAACTTTTTATGAAAGAACTGGAAATACTGATTAAATTCAGTTACCTACATTGTTCCTACCCTGGAGCTCTGACAAATCCCAATAAGAAAGTGGCACAGGTAGTTAAAACTAGGCCACCCCTATGACAGCCTGACCCACATTGATGCAGCAGCGACAGGAGACCATCTTATTCATATGAATAAGTTAACAGCCCCACAGGACTAAACAGGCCTCTGAAGGGAGCACTGCAGGCAGACAGATACTGAGAAATTAGAGGAGGCCCTGTGTCTGCAGGCACATACCAGGTATGTTGGGATATTACTGAGTCTGTGCTGCTGTTTCCAGAGGAGGCAGGGAGTTAAACTAGAAGAGGTCTATTAGGATTTCTTTGCTGTGTTTGAGGTTGTGGAACAACTTCAGCAGGTGTAATTTTGACATCACAGTAGAATCCCTCTAAAATAGATAGGCATATTCTGAAGCATCAGAAGCTGTTTTATAGTTGTTGATTATTAATAGCTTATGATACATGACTCATGTTGCCTTTTTTGAGCTATATGCTGTTTATCTGTTTCCAGATGAAAAGACCTAGAGAGTAAATAGAAAAGACGTAAACAGCCAGTCAACATTTTGACAGACTTGAATGACACTTATTGAATGACACAATAAATTTTTGCATATTGAAACATGAATTTCTTTAAAAAGAAGTTAACCAAAATGTATTTCAAATCCCAGAATAGCCATACATAGAAATTCCCATGCTCAGGTTGATATCAAATGATGTCTGGTTGTCGTGACTACTTCAAAGACCTAAAACATGACAGTTTTCATTTGTTTATCATTTTTTGAAACATTTAAAGTTATTTTGTAGCTGTAATGACTGTACTATTATTCCAAAAAAGTAAATAGTAAGGTTATTGAACGTCTGATTGCTGGTTTTCTGTTTTTGGACTTTTTTTTGTTTTAGGATTCAACGTCAGGTCTTTTTTATCATTTTGGCTTATTCAGCATGTGTTGTGATGTATGAGCAATCAGCTGCTGTGTGTTTGGACTGTTCATACACTAATATGAAAATCTATAGCAGAACACTTAAAGCTCTGGTATTGTGCTTGGAAATGTTCTCTGTATGCATGTTTTTAAGTTTGCAATAACAGGAAGTCTGATAGACTAAGCACTTCCTAAACTGCAGGCTAGTCACTTCCTCAATCATTACCATAACACTTGATGTGTAGAATTTTTTAGTCTGTGTTAAGATGTTTAAATTATCTGGCTTTATTTTAGAGTATATTTTAAGCATTATTTAGTCAAATACTTTAGTTAAATACACAGTTTTGATTTGGGTTACATTAACACCTCCATCATTTTTTTTACTCAGTCTGTGTGCTCCCAGGGATTCAAACCCTTTACCGTCGTGTTGCTAGTGCTGCACTTAACCAGTTGATCATTTTTCTTGTAAATTGTTCTAACATATCGCAAGTGCTTCTTGGGATAAATTTGGTTCATGCATTTTTTATAGAAAACTATTAAGGCGGGTGTGTATTAAGGTCAGGTTTTGCTGTATTTCTTTCTAAAGCCTCTCACTCGTGCATAAATCATTCCAGGTCTATCCCATACATGCTCTCTGATTTCCCTGGGCTACCGGCTGTCAGCTCAAGTTCTAGAAAGACAAACTCTCTGAGGGCAGAGGAGATCAGACTGACCAACATGAGAGGCACAGATAGAGAACTGGCTGGGTTATAGGTGCCCAGGCCTGCCGGTGAACAGGATCAGCCTGTATGACATTACATACATTACCGGGAGCTAGATTTACAGCGCACAATGATGGCGGAAATAAGATGCTGTCTGCTTTTCTAGTCTGACAGCACTGGCTGAGGGATGTCACACAGAGATCTAAACGAGGTGACTTGACATGCTGATTGGTCAAGAGTTGAATTTAAGGCATATAATAGAGTTTGATTTTAATGTCTACATTTGTTGTCTTAAAAATGTTTTTAAACTTAGACCATTTTATTTACGCAAATTGATAAAGTAGGGTGTGTTTTGGCATGTTTTTAGTCAGAATACCATTTGTAAGAAGTTAAAGCAGCGAGAGAGAGGTGAGGTGAGAAATGGTGAAGGTTACCAGACTCAAAGCATGACAGTTTACAGATTAAAAAATGAAAAAAGTACACACACAACACTTGTGTGCCTGCTTTTAAAGCAAAGCTGATTGGGTTTTGTATATGCTCCATCACTGCAAATACACATCTCAAGAAGTACTTCATACATCATGATAATGATGTGAGACAAGGAGCTGCCGTGTGAATTGGTCCTAGTCAAAGTCTCTGTCAGTCTGACACAAGGCTGCAGTGAACACTGCACTATTTATAGAATGAAGTTTGAATAGAGCAAGGCCTTGTCATAGTCTGTGTGGAAGCCATCACAGAAGGTGTTGTATAACCAAATAAAAAGCCCTTGCAAGACTCAGGGTGACAAATATTTTGAATTTATCATTCAGTTAAGTAAAGCAGATAGCTTACCTCAAAGTGGATCTTTAAAAGTCTTTGCTCAAATTCTTTATATCTATAACTGAACATTTTTTTATGCACATCGGTTTATGACACAGTAAGTCAAGATTTGTGCTTGATTAATGTACCACATTGAAGCTTTGCTATAGTGCAGTGCAAAAGTATAGTGCAAAAATATATGGTTTCTGAGGTTAGGCAGTACATAGTTATTACTGAGGACAGTTGTCTTTTTAAAAATCTAGTTACACTGCAATGACTGTGCTAGTTCCTCATCAAATGTTATTATAGGTCTTTTTTTTTGTATCATGCTTGTACATCAAATGAAACTGAATTGAAGTTTCAGGACCTGTTCAGAAACGTCCTGCCGTCTATTCGTGACTGGGCTTCTGTCTCACACGTAGCTTTTGAGGGAGACAGGCAGTATTTGAACATACAGCAGATGCTGTGGTGTCAGAATTCCTGTCAACATCATACTTTTGAGTGTGATTAGCACCAGACCAAACGGAAGCTCGGATGTGAGAACTTGTCACATTTCTGCTGTGAGGGAAACATAAAGTGAAAACTAAGATGTTGAGGCGGAGTCTATGTGGATTCAGTGTGCACTGCAATTGCTAGTTTATGAGACTGAGTCTGATATGTGACCACTTCCTAACACACATAGCCCTCAGTCTTGACCCTTTTTTACTCTCTGTGTGGTTTCTATGTAATTTCATTAATTTCTTTTCTGATTCTTCTTTGAGGTAGACAAAAATAAAATATGGTGCGTTTCTAGAGTTATTTCCTGTGTGTTTGCTAAAACTGGAGTGTAATTCCAGTTGTATTGTTTGGGCAAATAGAATTTCTATTTACTCACAGCATCATTGTTATCTTTAGGTTTGAACAGGAAGTTACTATCTGTGTCCCCTCTGCGTCTTTTAAGTCTGCCCTTTAGCCATAATGAGAGGTCTCATTCACACTGACATTCTGTTAATTGGCTTTGAGACAGGCAGGTAAAGGGCACCCCTAAGGCTTCTGAAGTACCGCTGAGTGTCATCTTGCTACCCCCCAATGTACCATCTCACCTATAGAATATATGTTGGCTTAGAGCCGTGGTCCCACAAACTCCTCATGAAAGAAGCAAGGTAGAATGTGACTGTTTAATACATTTTGAGTCATGCACTTTACTTAAAGAGCCTTTAACTATTGATTTCTCCCCTCGCTTAAGATCAGAAGTATGTTGGTGGTCTTTTAAATGTTCATGGATAAGTATTGTATAGTCATCCCAGGGTTGGATGTGATAAAAAAAAATTTAAGATGTTGCTAATGATGAGCACCATTTTTTTTGCTTGTGATTTATGGAGTAGAGGACTAACCTCTTCACAAGATAAAGTGCTAATGGATAAAGTGCTAAAGATAGAGTGCCTGTGCCCTACAAGTTATAAGTCTTTGAAAAGTGTAATGTTAGAGGCCATCAAATCTGCTGCATCCTGTTTTAATTCACAGAGCAACAACTGCTTCGTCTCAGTAAGGTGACAGAATGAGGAGAAGGTTGCCATGGATTGATTCACAGACCTAGCACTTTCCTTTTTGTGTCAAATTCCTTGGCCGTTCCTTGGAGCTGAAAGAATAAGCATGCCTTTGTTTGCTTGCCACCCTTCAGCCAAAGCAGAATCAAAACAAAAGCTCTCCTCCATTTTAGCTTTGGTCTATGTGATTTTGGATATAAATGGGGTTAGGACATGGGCAAGTGATGTCATGTGGCCTTCAAGAATCTCGCCAACGTCACATTTCTTGTCTTATTCCTTTGATGAGTCCCTTTTCCGTGTAAAATGGTGATATTTTAAGCCTTTTCTTAAACCTATATTTAATAAATTCACTAAATTTTCTACAGTACTTTTTTAATACATTGGTGTCCTTGTGGGATGAACTACTGTCAGTAGGGCTGCGTGTATATTGTATGGATTAAAACAGCGCTGTCATTGGGAAGAACAATTAGAACAATTTAGAAACTTTTAGGTGTTCAGGGCACTGCCGGTAATTCAGTGCTATACAGTTTTAAGTGTTAAGTGATTCTGGAATGCATCAAACTGTCAATAGTGCTTTCATAATGTTAGAGACTGAGACTTGGTTTGTTTCTCTTCTGTAAAGCATATTCTGTGTTTACTGTTATATGATGACAGTCTCTCCTGTAGGCTGGCTTGTTGGCTCTTGTTTATGCAGAGGCCAGGTTTCCCGTAGCGACAAGCCCACAGAGTTATTTTTCCACAGCTTTAGGCTGAGACTGTCAATGATTTCACACAGTGCTTTAATCTCCTAAAGGATAAAAGACCCCTCCTGGGGACTACTGCCCTTGCTCTTTTATCACTCTCTCAGGCCCCTTCCTCTGTGAGCCTTCCTGGACACGTACATCCCTTTCTGACCACTTTCCTGGTCACTCTGGGTCCTGCCATGAGTACATGAAGGCCTTCTTAAATGGTCAGCAGCCAGGACCATGCAGGTCTCAATAGGGGAGAGGTGCTGAGCAGATTGTTTCTTACTCAGATCAGTCTGCCTCTTGAGTTTCCATGTCCTGGTGATGAGCTATGAATAAACATCCATCAGCATGGGTTATGAAATCTGTTTACACAAAGTTTTCTCAACGTGGGCTTCATTTGATAACTTTAAACTTGAAACATTTAGGGCAGTACTTGCTAAGTAATTCTTTTTTTCATCTCTTTGTATTCCTGTTTGTCTCTTTAGGTGTCTATTCCTAACACCAGTTGTGCCTGTATGAGAGCAGTTCTGGAGTATCTCTACTGTGGTGTATTGACACCATGTGCTGAACTGGAGCCAATGGACCTTATAATACTAGCCAATCGCCTCTGTCTTCCCCGCCTTGTAGCTCTAACAGGTACGTTTGGTTATGGTTTTGTGTTTACCTGAAGCCAGACAGTGAGCATTGCAAAACTACTGTATAATTTTGTGGTACCATATATGGTACTTCGTAGTGAACCTCAAGTGACTGATTTGGAGCACTCTGCATACTCTATATAGCAACTCCGTCATACAGATTTCTCTTGTCTGCTGTCTTGGATTTACTTGTTGCTGCTTGTTGCAATGCATTCTGGAATTACTTAAGACAAAATGTTGGTTAATATTAGAGATGGCAAAGCAGCCAGGCATGAAAGTAACCAACAATTGTGAAAGAGTAAAACAGAGCTTTTGTTTGTCACTTCAGGTATTTTTGTTGTCATGAAATATTTTGTCCATGTTAATCACTAAGCTTAATGGCTAAAATATAAGCACTTGTTTTATGGTGTTTTGTTATGGTCTACAGAGCAACATGCCGTTGAGGAGCTGTTGCAGCTGTCCGTTAAAGGGGTGGACATTGATGGACATGTGCTGGCCTACCTGGAGATGGCTCAGGTAGCATTAATAAAGATGAAGCAAATAGAGCTGTTAACAGTGCAATACAAATGGAAAGCAACCTCACGCCAAGTAGTGAAGTGGCTGTATAACAAATGGAACACATTACAGAATTGCCATTCATTCATTGTCTACTTCATTCTTGTTCAAAAGGATATAGAGACATTGCTTTTCAAATGAGCCTCATTGAAAGAAATAATTCTTTAAAGCTGTGTGCCAACTCTGATTTCTGTGTGCTCTAGTTCCACAATGCCAAACAGCTCTCTGCCTGGTGTCTGCATCACATCTGTACCAACTATAATAGTGTCTGTCGCAAATTCCCTAAAGATATGAAGACCATGTCTGCTGGTAAGAATTTGTTTTGGTAGTCCTGGTAATCTAGGTAAGGGTGCACTGTTGCCTGGTGTACCTTTTTTAACATCTGGTTGACAGTTCTGTCTGGTTTTGACTTTGATGTTTTTATTTGTCTTCTCATTTGTCTAGATAACCAGAAACACTTTGAGAAGCATCGCTGGCCACCTGTCTGGTTCCTGAAGGAGGAAGACCGCTATCTCCGCTCTCAAAAAGAGCGAGAGCGCGAGGAAGAGATTCTACGCAAGCAACACACTAAACGGGGATGGTGCTTCTGGAGACATCCGTCCTCCTCAGCACCCCATATTTCTTGAAGGCTCAGCTCCACTTATCCACCCCATTACCCCTCATCCATCTCTGTCCTAAGGCATGTAGCTGAGCCTAGGGGAGCCCTGTGTGTACGTCTGGGTGTCTTCATCCTTGCTGCTCTGGAAATTAGTCTGGGGCCTCTTTGCCTCCAAGTTTCATTTTCCCTCTCCAAGCTGGGCCTTAGTGGGCTACTTACCACAAGAGCTCAGAATGTGTGTCTCTTTAAATGGGAGAAGGCTTGAAGAACATTAGAAATCTTTCTCACTCTCAATGTAATGTGTTTGACTGTGTAAATGCAACAGGTGTGAGGTCTCACCACAGCACCATGTAGGGAATGCAATCTTTGCAATGACCTGCGTTCATCTTTTAAGACTGTTATTATTATACAAGACCACACACACGCTTACACCAGCACCCTGTCTGAGCGCTGGCGCCCGGGCCCACGGTTTTGCATGGTGCTGCAGTGTTGATCTTTCTCTGTGAGACCTGTATCTGGGAAAACCAGATATGTTCAATGCATACAAGCTGAAACCTAGCTTAAGCTTTGAATACAACTAGCAACTAAAATGGCGGCAGGGATATATAAAATTTTGTTAAAATAAAGGGGTTGTAAGCACCCCTCTTTCAAACTTATTTCTGCCTACATTCTCACTAAAAAAATATACATTTTGGATCTTCCATTGCCGCATATTGGCTCTGCATACCGATTGTGTCGCCTACTGAGGAACTGTTGTTTCTTCCTGTGTCTAACAGTTGTTAATGCGGTAGTTTAGGGGCAGGAACAGAGTGGTATATTTGGGTCTGTCACTCATAAAGGCTCTAACAAAGCACCAAAGACAGACAACTCATTCAGACAAAAACGCCTTACCAAAATCTGCTGAAACAAGAGAACTTGACAGCTAGTGAACTTCAAAATTAGGGCTATTCAAACCACTGCCATGAGAGAAATAGCAATCACAGCTATACGACATTCTCTTTGATGGAGTTTATTATTTTCTGTGATATGACCACTAGCAAGCTACTTAACTTGCTTGCCTTTCATCTCCACCACTGGGTGGCACCCATGCCTTCTGAGTTTACCCTTATTTAGAAAGTATTAGCTTCTTATTTAGTTTGTAAATTGTAAACTTTTACATCTAGGAATCCAAGCATTTTTGTAGCACTGGTTTAGTTTTAAAACTTGGCTATTGGCAAAATATGTCATCCCACGTTATCCCAAAAAATATAGATTGTGACGTTTATTATTCCTTTATGCTAGCAACAAATCTGCTACCCTCTGTTATTCCTCTGGTCCTCTACCTCTGCAGTAAACCAAACAGAGGGAGAAAGTATCCAGTCATTTTCTGTAGTGTTTGAAATCTCACCTTCTCAGAATCCCACCCCGCATTTTACACCTGCAGACAAAATTGGTGCTCAGGATTAACCTGCTAAATGTCAGCATTCAGTCACTCACTCTCACCTCTTTATACAAGTTTACCTGTTTGACAATCTTAATAACAAAATAGCCCAACATAAGCTGTAAATTAAAAGTGCATATTTTTTTTGTTCTTTTGATTGAAAAGCTTTTTGGATTTAAATTTCAAGCTTTGTACTTAGTCAAAACAGGTTTTGTGATTAAACTGGACTGTACCCATTTGGTTCCACCTCACGGTTTGGTTCCACCTTTCAGATGTGCATGCGTAGTGAAGCAGTGTTAGAATCAGCATTGAATCTGTTTGCTAGAGTCTGTCTGAACTGCCTTCCATCTAAGTACATGAGTGCCTACGACCATGTTACACTTTCCCTTTAACATTAAGACTCATTCTTTAAGTATTTCTTGGTGAAGCATGTTTGTTTTGCCTGTTCTGTGCCTTTTAACAAGAGTGTTATTAATAGCTACTTTGGAGGTGAATGAGAAATCTGAGACATTGAAATTTTTATGGCACCTTTCTCTATTTCTGGCTTTCTGATTTCGTTTCCCCAAGACTGCGCTCTGCTTTTCTCACCAGGCAAGCTGAAATCATCAACAGCTACAAAAATAGACACGCAAGAGCCCATGTGCCCTGAGCGTCCGGTCTGCACACAAATAACAGAGAAATTAGAAATGAAGAGGGATTCTGAAAGCATGCTTTTATTTCACATTCACCTGTCCCTGATGACAGGTTCCTAAGAGGGAATTTTACTTGTATACGTTTATTCCATAAATCCCCTTTGCACACAAAGACAGTACAACACTAATAAAAGCTCTTAATTAGAATGTATAACTTTACTGTCTATTTGCAGACTGGCTCTGCAAAGAATTATGACCTTAATCACAGCTTTCCTGTCCTGGATAGCTGGTGTCTGCCCCATAGAGACCGCATTTTCTTGAGCTAAGATACAAAAATATCAACCCACAAAGGTAAACCGATTCCAGATGAGCGCTTACAGCACACTACAGACAATGGTATACTTACTGGGATGGAAAGCTTTGTTGCCGTGGTGATTTCGGGCTTGTTAGCACTTTTTTTTTCTGTTTGCTTTTGCACTTTTTTTGCTTAGATTTGGTCTGCCTTGGGTGTGCATGGCAGTGACTGTTTCTAAACTATGGCTTTTTAAAAGAGGTTACATTTTGTAGCATGTAATATGTTTCTTCGATTCTAATGGTGCTTCTGATAGCCCTGTATATTCTGTGCTCGCGTGAAAAAAAATCTCATACTTTCTATAAAACTTTGATGTCTGATTTAATGAATTACGTCAAAGTCTTTGTACCTTGTGCTTTAATCAACTATGCCTTCATTAACTCTTGATTCAAAGGACACGTGACTTGATGTCATTTAAAAGTATTTAGAAGGTTTCATTGACTTCTTAGTAACAGTATCAAAGTGGTGCCATTTGCCCTTAAAGTGAGTGTTAAGGAGAAAATTGATTTAGGCACTCTTAAGTTGGCTCTAACAACTGCTAACAGTATAATTGCTTGTTTGATATGCACTTTAGCTTCAAATTAGATACCAAGTTTTCTGTACATTTCTTTCAATTTAACAAAAACGTCCCATGTGACAGATTTAAAGTATTTTATCAGTGCACGTTTACAGGTAAGGTGTGCATGGGAATGGTCTAAGTGCTAGCTTGGGGGTCAGCATGTAGTTATGAATAGTGGTATTTTTCATTATTAAACAATCATCATGCCCTTTGGTCATGTTATTGAAAAGCCCTCATTCAACAACAGATACATTGCGAAAACGTTCCATCCAGAACCTTCACTGAAAATTGCATCATGTTCATTATTAGTGACTAGTTATTGTTTGATTATTTACTGTATGTGGCGTGTACAGTGCAGCCTAGAAAGTCTTTGTTGAGAGAAGTGAGAGCAGTTGTGGTCTGTTCCTGTGTAACCTGTGCCTTCAATTAAAAGAAAGTTCTTCTGTAATCATTCTTAAGAGAAGCCACTACCTTTGGTTTCAATCAAGGTCATTTTAGTGTGCATACACTACTCACAAACAACATACAATACATACTAAGCTGACAGCCAGCAGACCACTGTTTTGCTCTTGCATGCCTGTGGCCAGCATGTAGCAATACCTTTCTTACGTGATGTGATATATAGTTTAATGATTTTTCCAAGTGTTTTATTTTTTAATTTAAAAAAATTACTCTCTCTCTCTCTGTGTGTGTGTTGTTGTGCTGAGCTGAGTGGAAACCATTATTCCTGTGAACCGTGATCATGCCGGTTTGTCAGAGAGCTGTTAACGTTCCCATTAAAAATAAAGTCAGAGGCACACGTGCGCCCTCTAACGTCAGGTGAAGGTAAAACTTCACAAAGCTGTTAAAGGTGAAGTCTGTAATTTTAGCACCACTTTACCAAATTGAATTGAATAAAACGATGTTACAAACAATTTCCCCTAAACACTTCCCCCTTCTGCCGTTGGTCAAACAAACAGATTGCCCCGCCCCCAAACTCAGGCTTCTTGACCATTGGGAGTATTATTTTAAAATTGCACACTTCACGTTTAACTAATTTAACTGACAGAGGTCATACAAAATTAGTGTAGGGCAGGGGCAATATATAACATCGCATGCTTTTTAAAAATTTAAAAAGTTTCTATTAAACTGAAAGGGTTAACCACATCTTACTGTTTCTCAAAGTAAGTACATCTAACTTCATTTAATAGGAAGAGACCACTTTAAGGTTCTCTGATTGATCAGAGAGGCTCTCTAGACAGAACCAGCTTTTATTGTCTAATGTGTTTTGAAATTCACCATCTCAAAAGGGCAGATCTGTCAATTATATTGAAGCACTTATTTCCTTTGGGAGACAATGTGGTAGATGTCTAAGTGTCTGTCTAAGTGGTCATTGCCAATTTTGTCATCTTGAGGTAAGGTGGGTGTCTCTGACCACCTGTTAGATTAACCTGGCCCTTGACCTCTCTTCCTAATTCAAACCTGTGATTATTTAAGACTGTATTGCACTTTGTGTTTTATAACTTCTTAGTGTAAAGAATTATTGTTATTGTTCTTAACATGAAAAGGTTCTGTTACTGTTCTGCAATTATTGTTCTTGTTCTGAACCAGAAGCACACACACCATACACACTATTAAGGGCTTTTAAATACTAAATCTGAATGTTTTGCTGCAAAATGAAAAATGGTAAAAGAAAAGAAAAAGGAAAAAATAAAAAATAAACTAATTTTTATTGAATCCTTTGTAATATTTTTAACAACTGTGATTTGTACAAAATGGAGTTGGGGGGAAAAGGGTTGGACAAGGTTATCTGTTTCAGTATTTTAATGTTGCTTGGCTTTTAATAAAACTAAACAGAACTCTTTGAATTCACTATCTTTGTTATGATTGTTATGAATGTTATCATTTGATCAGAAAACAGATAATTTCAATCTTAAAAATTAAACATTTGCTTGTAAAAGTGTATAAACTCAACACAAACAGTAAACATACACAATTTAACAACTGATCAAGTAGCTAATTTTTGGATCAAATTAATAATCCATTATTAATTTATACATGAAGCATTTTGCACATGCAACATGCACGGATCTTGATTATCTGATGTGGAACATTCTCTACCACGAACAGTCCTGCAGAGGGAGGCATAGACAATTGTGTCATAGTGCTTGCTATGCCTTGAGAAAGTCATACTGGTTTTACAGTATCTTTACATAAGTCATATTTCAAATGATGGTTTCTTTGTAAACATTTAGTGCATTTTGCCACTTTTACAGCACACACACACACACACCGAAAGAAAATAACATTCTAACATAGAAAGCATCAGTTTTAAAGTATGAACAGAGTGTAATGTAAAATCCACCATTGTGCATGTAAAACTTCAATATCTGCATTCTCTAGGAAAAAAACTCCAATACATAAAGACGGGTCTCCCCATATCTCAACTGTAGGTAGACTTATCCATCTCAACAACAACAAAATCTCAAACCGTGCTTAGATTTGCTATGGTACCAAAATATTCAATCAAAAGTCAGAGATTTCAATAAAATCTTTAATATGACCAAAATATCAAAACTGTGCTCTCCATACTGTAATTCTCTTTAGTTATGGCCATCTAATGATTGGCTGGCATTCACGTTAGCCTCACTCGCCTGAGTTTAGCCTGAAATGCTGAGTCATCACAGTGCCTTTCCGTGTTGCTTTCCTTCCCCCACTGTCTCAAATGACATAAAAGGATCAGATCAAAATACCTGGTCCTCAAAAGTGATTGCATGAAGTAATGAAACAATGAAGTCATGCAAACAGACATTGTAGGTAATTTCTATTAGACATTGATAGTTGATATTAAAATGAATTCACATTACAGGAAATCTTTAACACACACACACAGCAACATTTCCAGTAACACTTCCAGTAACACTCCAATAACTGAAGGGGGGAAAGCCACCACAGATGCTGTAATTGATATTGTAGTCACAGTAAAAAGAAGGGTGTAGTGATCTGTGTGCATAGACGGGTGGCTAACAGACCAGAATATCTCCCTGTGTGTGACTTTGTGTGAGACACTGATTATAGCCCCTGTGCTTGTATCATATCTGTGACTGATGTGAATGGTGCTGCCATGAAGTCAAAAAAAGCACAATGTGGTAACAATCTTGCTGCAGTAAGAATACAAAAAAAGAGAGTGTGAAATGCAAAAATCTTCTTTTACTATAAATACAAAATAATTTGGCCATTGTTTTTTAAAATGTCTACTAAAAGTTTTGTGTTTGTGTGTGTGTGCCCACATATTAACATATTTTTGTTTAACTTAATAATAAATGTAGTTATTCGTAAGTAAATGTAAGTTATTAGACAAAACTGTAACAGTGTTAGAAGTGTTACATAAGTGTTGAATTAACTTGACCTTGCCATGACATTCCTTATCCATGAGATCATAGTCATGTCCCATTTTAAGCAGTGGTCGGCATATTTTTCCTTTTCACCAACATACCATTGAGAAATACAATATCAAAACACAAGCCTAAAAAAATGCAGTTTCTGAGAAGGCTGATATTAATAATTGGGGCCATAGAATGTTTTCATCTAATTTCAGAAAACATTCCACAAACACTGTATGATGATACCACAGAATATACAATTGCTTATATTTTCCTTTAAACGTGCATTTAAAGACTGCTTAGACTGCATGGGTGAATTGAGGTTAAACCATCTTATTGTTCTTGGGGTTGCTGTTATGATGGGGTATTTTTCTTGTCCAGAATGGAATTCCTTGGAATTATTATTCAATAAATGTGTTTCTCCAAGTCCAGAACTGTTACTGAAATCACCAAAGTAAAGTCACAGACATTCCCGATAAGAGCTGCATACCTACATTAACTAGTGGAGGGGGTATAACCTCCTCAGCTCATAATAAATTCCACCACATTAGTGTGCTCCTTATGCCTCTGTTCCCGTAGCTTGTAGGATGTGGTGCTAGCAATGCCAGGCTAGCAATTGTGGCTTTGATTCCCAGAGAACACACACACCGATAAAACATGCTTTAAATGCAATTGGATAAAGGCGCCTGTCAAATGCATAAATGTAACATAATGCCTTAACTTACAGGGAATGGTAATTCTTCTAGAAACAAGAGACTCAGATTGCTAATAGTTGCCTAGACTCATTGTTTCTTTGCATGCAATCTGTCAGAAAAATTAACTGTTTCTGAGAACTGCACAGTGCAAATCAAACTAGTAGAGACATGAACATTCAGAAACATTTGCAATAGATTAAATTGACATAATCAAATGAAACCAATATGCATACATACTGCTGAATATAAATGTACCTGAGTTCTGTTTATAGAGACACTGAAACTTGTTACACACTTCTCTATATCTCTATATATCAGAGTTCTCTATATCAGCAACAGTTCTCTATATCAGCAACAACATGTTTGTAAAAGTCTCCTTCTCTGAATCCTCTCTTCCTCTTTTGTACACATATTTTAGTGTTGGGACCTATTCTGGTGCCATTCACAACTGAAAGAATCGGTTTCAGATGCTGATGTTGTATTGTGTTTCATCTAAGTCCTGCATGGAACAACAGTAATATTATATACACAAATTATGTACAGTGGCCATGTTTTCTAAATCTACATGTTGTTGTAATTCCTTTCCAGCATAGTCAGAGCAAATGCAGATCTTTCCTTTATCCTCTTTACCAGGAGAGATTTTGTTACTGTACCCTATAGTTAAGTCTAACAGATCAACATAGCTTAAACCCCAAATTAATGTAGTAATTTCAAACTAAATTACAGTAAGAACTGTTTGTCTGTGGTCTGTGGTTGATTTTACAAATCTATTTTCCCTGCTGTTATGCTTCTGCTCCTTTCTGTGTTGGTGGTGTCTTATGTAATCAGGCTTATGTTGGAGCGTTATTATTATTAGTGGTGTTTGCGAAGCAAAGCATCACTGTTACTCTCTTGCATAATTTTTTTGTTGGCAAACTTTGGCATGTTACTGGTCTTGCACCATTTGTCCTAGACCCATGAATGAGGGGTCAAATTGACCAGTTTATTGCACAGGGGTCTGCTATAACTTTCTATGCAACCAGGTGTACAATGTTCATCCCGTTTCTAAAAAAGTGGGTGAAAAATCCCATAGACACTAAATTGGTCATAACTTTGTGACGTCACAGCTCTGCATCACATGTCATAAAGACTTTGAGTTGGGCTCATATTGCTCAGCTTAGCAAGCAGCCAAAATAGTGACATTTCAACTTCATAGCCACCTAGCAACCAGTTACAGTACCCTAGCAACCTCCTCCTTGACTTCCATTGAAAAAGGTGAGTGGCATCGGACAAGTGGGTGGCCTCTTTTGGCTTTATTTTTTCAATTCAATTTTATTTATATAGCACTTTTTACAATGTTACATTGCTTCAAAGCAGCTTTAATATAAATTAAATAATATAAATTATTTATTATATATAAATATAAATTAATAATTATACATATAAAAAGAATAATAATAAAACAAATGACATGGTAATGGTATTATTGGCATTGTATGTTAATGGTAGTATACTAGGTTTATAGTATGTTTATGAATAAAGGGTTGACTGAACCGATAAAACATAATTATTAAGAAAGATTATCTAAGCAAGATTAAGCAATGTTATTCTATTATCACTATGGAAACTGTCCAGTCATTTCCTAGCAACCATTTAAAGCACCATATCAGCCAACATGAATGATCTGTATCTTAGCATCAGAACATCACTGAGACATGGGAGTTGGCTCTTTTGATTTAGACACACATCCATCTATTAGTTTTACCCTAATAAAATGAATGGTGTCTAACTACACCCTAGAAACCATTTTCGGTACCCTAGCAACCCAAGACATGTGGATGGGCTTATTTGATCTTATTTGATTCAGGCTGTTGGTGGGCTTTAGGTATTGGCAACTTCCTAGCCACACCCTAGCAACCATTTACAGCACCCTTGAAACTGCATAGTTCATGGATAAATCATATTTCAATATATCTATCATGCAAAATCATGCTATCAGCATGCTAAATTATGTTATCATCATGCTAATCATACTAGCATCATTATTACTCATTCTACAACATGTTAGAATCATGTTTAATCATACTAGCATTATGTTAAAATGTTAACATTGTTTAAATATTCTGGCCTATGTACCTATCTAATGTACCTATCTAGTTGTTATTATCATTAGTAGTAGTAGTAGTAACAGTAGTTGAAATCTTGTTTAAGATAATGATATACATCAAGGCTGGAAATTGTGGGGGAGTTTGGGGGGACTGAGTTTAGGAAGTGAATTTCAAGGGAGAACGGTATTCCAGTTTTAAATGTAGAGATTTCCATTTTGTATCAGCGCAATAGCTTCCAAAAGCTATGCAAATTTCATACATAAATGTAGTGGGATTTTCTGCATTTCTGATTTAAAAATATATCCCCCTAGTGAATCTTGGCCATTTCCACCACTGAATACATCTCAAGGTTTCATGTGAATTCTTGGCAAGATTTCATGAAGATATAAAACATTCTTTATTTTTTCTTTAAACTATGCTTTCTGTAGTTCAGCTTTACTCTACAGCTGATCATAATCTTAGGTAATCACAATTGCAACTCTCTTACAGGTTGCGGTTCGCAATAATTAAAAAAAAGAAACTCCTATTCATATGCTTTGCTATTTCTCAGTTGCTTTGATACATTAATGGAAAATGTAATTAACATGCACAAGCATGTCCCAGTACCACATGTGGGAGTCCAGGCTGTGACAACTAAAGCATGAGATGTTCATCTTCTGTTGTAATGAGCGCAGCATTAAATAATGACTATGTAAACAGCCTGAACATGGTGGAGGATGTTTCCTGAAGCCTCCTCACAAGAATGTGATAATATTAACAGTAATAAAGTAGCAAGGACTAGCAGATCCTTATAGACTAGCATTTTTTTCACCTCTCAATGCTGTTTTGTCACGAAAAAGCAAACACAGATTCCAACACTGAAATTTAAACCTTTCAAGTAAATATCTTTTCTTCTTCCAATCTTAAATCTCTTTACCCACAAATTGCATTGATCTTATTGAATTGCAGAAGCTAAATTTTATGGTGTGACAGTTTGGTCAATATTGTCAAAATGTAATGTTTTTCACAAGAAAAACAAGAGTATCAAGTAAGAAAAAGACAAAGAAAACAATAAATTTATATAAATTTAAAAGTAGTATAAAATGAAAATTAGGTCTGGACATATAATGCACAGCTCCAACTGGCATAGTAAATATGCAGTCTAACCTATCATTTGCCATTGGATATGTAAGCATTCCAAAAGGTAATGAATTCCTAGGAAGTTACTTCTGATAATACTAGAATTTACTTAAGATAAACTACTACATTTACAGACAATACATAGTATCAGAAGCCCAGAAAAGATTGCAGAAATGCTGGCTTTAAAGGGACAGAAAGAAGCAAGGCTAACAAAAAACATATGATGAAAAGAGTAATGACAGCTACAGGGCAGAGGTCAAGTTATAAGCCTGGACTCAAGGCATATATCTTTGGTGTGTTGAACTTTGACCTCTTTTTCAGGTTTAAACACATTGAAGCATGACTGTGTGCATAAACGCAGACAAATACGTCATTTATGTCTGCAATGCCCTTCCCTTTAAGACTTTGCTTAATGTATTTAAGCAATAAGGTTGTTTTAAGGCCATCTTTGAAGGCCAAGGTAAAGAAAACATATTGTTGACTTGTATATTGCAGTGCACTTCAACAGACTCAGACAATTAGAAACCGCATGATGGCCTCCTCCATTTTGTGTTCACACTGTTTGAAACACAAAAAGCTGCAGAGTTTTTCTGTTTTAAATAAACAACATTTCATTATCTTTAACATCCCATTTTAGATAAAGGAAATACCAAGCTTTCTGTCAAGTCAAGAATAACAGTCTGTCAGAGTCAACAGGAGGCAGGAAGCTGCTGTGATCATGAAGGAATTCTGACATTTTGGCCCCATTCCTTATTCCATAAACTCTAACACATGGCCCCAAAGAGGATGTTTTAGGGGGCACCAGTGGTTTAAGCTGTGATCAGCCCTCTTGTGTACACCCATCTTTACAGGGCTGCTCCCACAGCGGATAGTTGTAGAGAGGCAGTGGGGGCCCTTTGCTAGCAGTGCTCTACAACATGAACTAATTAAACTATAAAGAGAGATGATGTAATGTTTAAAGAGGCAGACATAGAAAGATGGCTTCAATTCTCGTGCACGGGTCTTTGTGTGGGTGTGTGTGAGTGGGTAATTTCAAACTCTGTCATTTAAGAAGAGTGATGTCAGCGAGAATGGGCTGAGTGTGGAGACTAAACTTCTTTTTTTTTATTTTGTACGAGTATTTTAACTTGGGTTTAGGCATATTTTATTATCAATTTAGCATCCCATGGATGATTCTGTGTAATTCCAAATATTAAAATGGATCTGAAGGACAACCAGTGAAAGAAAATAATACACTTCATAGGATACCATAAAAAGCATCAAACATCCTGAAAGATAAAAGTAGTTCAACAAAAAGGCTAAAGGAAAGTTTCCAGCATGCAAGCCTTTTTACACTGGTGCTCCTTTATAAGTGTTTCTGTGTATGGAAAACAGAGAGAGAGAGAGAGACAGAGAGCAGGAAAAGTGGACAGGTTTAAACTGGGCATTGCTTTTTCAACAGCAACAAAGCCAATTTAAATGGAGACTACATCAGATTCAGTTCCCATGAAATCGGCCCTGCTGGGGCAAGGGTCTGCCCAGAGATCAGTGCACTGTAAATGGCTTCTCAGCTTGCTGCCAAGTGCTCCAAAGACTGCTCACAGGAAGCCTGTACAAAGAGAGGCTGGCAGCTCAATAGCTTGTCAATGCAGGACAGGGGTACTTCCAACCAAACTTAGTCATTTACGTCCAAGCTTCAAACTTAAAACACAAAATAGTAAAAAAAATACCTAAAATTCCAGATGCATTTCCACAAAGCCATACAGCTATAGCTATAATATTACTTAGGTTCAATACCACTTTGAGTAAAACAGACTTTAAAGTGCGTGATTTTGATTGATTCGCGTATATATTTGATTTGCGTATAATTTTAATGCGTATAATTTTAAATAAAGTTTAAATAATGTTCCTCATTTAATATGACGGTACATGGCACCGTATGTAACGCGTATTGCCAACAAGAAAGATAAACTGAAATTGTGCAACAGCTGTGTTTTGTCAGAGCAGGAGGTGGAGCTTTTTGGATAGATCCCTCTTCATGAAGTTTTTCAGCAGGACCGATGCAGTTGAATCATCACCAGTGTGCGTCTCTGCGTTTCCACCTTCCCAACAGCTTTTGACTTCACAAGTTTAAGATTGCATTTAAAACTCACACACGTCCTTGAATGCAACTTTGGAGAAAGGAATTAATTTAACTTGGAATACAGAGTGTGAGTTAAAGTGAAGTTAACGGTTTTTGTGGAGTACATAGCGTAACTCCAGCATCAGGATGCAAGCGATTAACTTGGACACGTACAGCCTATCTCTGCTGACCGCTAAAGAAGACATCCTGAATCCCCGAGCATCCACCAATTGGTACAGTATCTGTTACATACTGTCTGTGTGTTAAAAGCGAGGTACCCGCCTACACTGCATTTTTGGCATTATAAACGCGCACAACATTTTTAGTTACGATATAGGCGGAATGCTATCTAGGTAGGCAGTTTGCAAAGTTCTGA
>JAZGTI010001512.1:6918-43761 GCA_036877585.1 Botia kubotai
AATCAACACCGTGGTACAAGCAAAATAAGAAAAACGGGCTGATATCTCAGGAATAGCGAAAACGCAAGATTTAACAAATGAATTCAAAAAGATGTCATTTTAAATATGCAAATATGCAAAAAAAGGCCAAAAGCAGTCAAAATAACATTTATTTACATTTTCAATAATGCATAATATGGGTTCATGGCCTGTTAAACATGTACTTTACATCAAATTACAAAAATTTGGTGTGGCAAAAATTTATTAAATTAGTAAAAACTAAAACTTTAAATGCAGTTTATAGTTTTTATATTTGTGAACCGCTTTGCATACGAGTCCACTAAAGAGTTCAAATGCAACTAATCCAATTGCTGCGGTAGGAGTCCACCGACATTTTCAGCTTGCAGAGAAACAGCTTAGCACAGTGATGCGGTCCAATCCATTTGAGTTTTGTGCTCGATTTACATTTGACCAATGACAGAGGTGGAACGCAAGTCTGCTGGGA
The DNA here is from genome assembly GCA_036877585.1 of Botia kubotai. Classification (NCBI taxonomy): domain Eukaryota; kingdom Metazoa; phylum Chordata; class Actinopteri; order Cypriniformes; family Botiidae; genus Botia; species Botia kubotai. The sequence goes on from JAZGTI010001512.1 coordinate 7,403, forward strand.
AACAGAGCGCCGGTCGGGGGAAGAGAGATGGCCTCAGATGTCCCTGAACGAGTTTTAATCTGGGCTCTTTTCCCAGTAAGAGAAGAACCATAAAAAAGACAAATTAAAAGCTTCAGTTAATTATAATTCTACTTCAAGGCGTCTAAAAACGGACACCAACTCGTCCATGACTGCAGGTAACAGACATCTAATGCACTGCAGCATCGCCACCTCTGTTCATTTACACAAAGGTAATATGCTTAACATCCAAACGTGGCTCCGTCCCAAATGGCTCACTTGATGTGGACTTGCTGTCTAATGGTCTTCAGTTATGCGTGTCTATGAAGTCTCAGTTGTCATCGTCTGATTCGCAGCCACACGAGCTCTTGATGTGCAGCGGTCCGCGCGGTATTACATCATCAAAGTGTGGACTCAAAAAAGAGAGTCTTGACAACACAAAAGTGTGTGCTGGGCTACAAACAAATCAATACTTAAATCTATAGAAACATGTCTGCTTAGCCCAAATCTCTTGTTATACTGTAGTGGGACAATGACTGTTGCATAAAGCTGACTACCAGCATCAAGTCAATGCATCAGCACCAATGGTGCACACTGTAGCTTATTTGACCAAAAATCACTCGCTCAGACAGAGAAATGACAGGGGGAGAAATGATCTAGGTTTTCTGGTTTTACATTCAGGGGCGAGTAAATCTGAAATCAATGCTACGACAACAAAAGCCCGACGGGCCACAGAGGAAACTCGATCAAATAACAGCACAGGAGTCTCCCTGAAAGCCTGCACGGACAAATTCATCACAAATGTGCGTTGACTTTGCAGTCAATTGCAGAGTGTCCCAAAAGTAAAAAGTACAGACTATTCCACAGACATAAATCTTGGTGGAATACAGTTGTGTCAGAAGATCTCATTAACTTGATATTTACGGTCTCAAACTCCTGAATCTCTTTCAAAGAAACTCCCGAATCTCTTTCAAAGAGCCTCTTTTCACTTTCCAGCAAATGCAAAGGCCTACATTTGCCACTGACTGTAACAGGCTGGTAATTTATAAACAAAAATGATTTCCCTTAATAAAAACCCCATTCACCGCCTCCACAGTGCTGCGCAGTGGCCGGCCAGCGACTGCCAAATTTAGTGCGCGATATATATCAAGACAGCCGTGTAAGATTTGTGGGCGTGGCATCAGAAGCTAAAACTAGGTCAGACGGCCTCCGATATCCCGTCTATTGAAATAGATACTACAGTTCATCATCTGTCCATTCATGTTAGACAAACCGACAAATACTTTGTCATAATAATCCAAATAAAAAAGGAACGACACTGATGCAATAATTTCTAGAACGCTGTGGACCGCAACGACCCGTCACCTGTGCGACACTTGAGTGACAGCTCGGTGAAGTGGACCCCTGCCTGAGAGACAGGTGTTGACAGCCCGCCTGGGAGAGGTCCCAAACACACCGTATGAGTGTGTGCGCGAGCAAGAGATGGGGATACAGCTGTGTGGCTGAGAAAGCCACTGATGGAAAACCAGGGGTGGTAGCTTGTGGCAAAGCAAATGGCAAACTGTACAAGCTGTCAGCTTTTGAGAGGCCAAATTGGACCATTTTTAGCCATCAACAGATGGTTCAGACAATATACATTTTCCTCTCCAGACACTCTTGTATTAAAGCTGCAACCTGCAACTTTTATTTGGTTTAAAAATAAACAAAAATATGTAACCGCGCAAGTACATGACAGATCGGTGTTCAGCACAATCCTGTTTTTTTACCACGATTCACGACAGTAAATTTATAATAACGATTTGTAATTGAGCGATCGGTCCGACTTTTGTTTGTGATTTAAACTTGTCACCCACATTAAGAAAATAAGGTTTTGTGTTTTAAACAGAGATGGTGATAGAGAGACAAAAAAGTTTCAGAGTGCATCTTTAACAACACTTTCTAAGACAGCTGACAGGCTGTTTGCAAAAGAAACTCTCAAAAAGGAGAGGAGATCATCAGAGTTCAAATGGCTGACTGAACCAGTTGTCTTAAGATGCTTTTTATTTCACCCTGAGTAAAATAAGCGATCTGACTACTTTAAGTCTGGTCCACTTTTCAGCTTGGTCCAACTTTACTTTCCAAAAATAACAGGCACAGACAATTTCACAGATAACTACACAGTTCTTTCTGTGAATGTCTGGCTTACTGGCCACTAAGTGCTTCAAACTAAACCGGAGTATCTTTTAAAGATTTGATGTCGTGATTCTCTCAAACGTTGGCAAATTCAGTGAATGGCTCTTTCTCAGAACCGCGTACATCTGATTTTCTTACCTGGAAAAACCTGTGCACCCATTATTCCTCGAAGCTATAAAGCAGCAAGCTCTTATTTTTGTGTGCAACATACATCAGGACAGTCCTTGAAGAACAGTAGGTGGTCTGTGGGCAGTGTCTAACACTGAAACTAGAAGTCACACTAACAAACCACCAACCAAGGAGGAGAGAACACGGTGAAGCAGAAATGTTAGAATACAGAACCCATTGGTTTTACACTGACTGTTGTTCTTTGTTTAGCCCCCAGTACGAGACAACAGAGAACTACCTAAATCGAATCACCAAGATCTATTAGGAAAGGTGTCACCAATACGCCATGAGAAATTCAGGCCATCTCAACTGTACAGCGGGACCTGCGGCAAGTGCAAGAACTTTCCGGAACGCAGACAGTCTGAGCTAATACCCAGCATCCATCAGTGTATGTGCTCCGAGTGGGAGGGGAGGAGCTAATAAAGATTTAAACAGAATTAGCACAATGGCACAAGGCCTAGCTCTTATATCAAAGCGCTCGCTCAGGGGCCTCACAAAAACACGGTACGTTAAAATATTCATTTACCTAAAAATGGCACAATACATCAACGACCAAAAAAAGCACAATGGTTCCAAAAAGACCCTTTGCTCTTGAAGTTAAAGAATTTGTTTTATTTTTTGCTGGTGAAACACTTTGCAAAGGTGGAACGGTTGTTATTCCTGCTGGCAGAAATCCTAATAGAAGTACTTAACGTGTTATTTTAAAAACGTGGGTTAAAAAGCTTTTTTTTCACAACATGAATGTCTACGTACCGTCAGATCAGTGGCGCTTCTGCGATCGTTTGCGAGAGGCGCGCGTGAAGTGGGCGGAATAAATGTGTCATTAAACATCAATGTCTTTGAATGCTGCTGTCAGTGTGGAGAGAGAGACGGGCGCAGTCGAGCGCTCACGAATGCGACCGCGCAGGTGAACGCGCGTTCGAAAAAATAGCGAGTGCAAAAAAGCAGGTTCACGTTTTATTATTGTACCGGAGAAAAAGGACCACTGTGCGTGATTGTGGGGGTGGTAACTTGTGCGTTTCATGCGAGATGCAGACAGACACTCTCGCAAGTGTGCACACAACACAGGTGACTCACCGATGTAGAGCCTCCTGCTGTATCGCTGCATAAGGAGAAGCACAAACACGTGGAGGGGAATCAGGTTGATGATGAAGACGTAGCCGCCCCACGCAGACACCTGCAACAAACACAGTGTTATACATTGAGGGTGGGAAACAAACAATATCCTGGTGCCAAAAATCTGTTTTCACAAGTTTATAAATACTGCAATGTAATGTATAGCTTAAGGTAGGGTAGGCAATTTCACAGTGACTAGCTATAACAACCTAGCACTGACAGCATAAGATCCCGCCCCATCTTCAGAGCGCTCTCCAAAGGCACACCAAAGGAAACACACAAGCACATGCATAGTTTGACAGGCAAGCAGGACATCCTATCATTGCATTCGGACAAACATAGATGTAGCGCGCTTAGTGATTGCTATCATCATGTGAAGAGACTTTCAACCGGCAACCACCCTGCCTTTAAATAACCAATACGATTAACGTATCATAACCCAACACATACAGTCAACACTGTATTTTTACACTAGATTACACAACATATTTACCAAAAAACATCCATTCACACACACAGCCACTGGGAAGCTCTGCACTTTTCTAGATTATTTAGGACGTCCCATGTTCGAGACATCCTCTTCGAACCCGTGTCTCCAGTGGCACACCTCCAGGTCGCATCGAACTGTACTGGACCCTGAGGTCTCAACGGAGAAGCTGGCTCAGATTGCATTGGTGGCATTTATGTTTATAAACACTTGGAGAGACAGAGGCTGGCTGGGCAGGGCTACAGGCGTCCATTATTAATGAGCGCTGCCTTCCTCCAGAGGGTGAATCTCAAGTTTCGGAAACGGCCGATATTCATAACCAACTGGCGCATGGCCCCCACTTGGGGCGCGTGATGGATTGTGCTGTTTGCTTATTCATTTATTTTACATACTGCATTAATGGCTTGAGAGAGAGAGAACGAGAGACATATGCATGTCATGACAGTACACCCCAGCTTTTTTAAGACAGGCGCACACTTTTTTTGGGGCCAAACATTTATTGTATTTGCGCCTAGAGGTTTCAATTCATTCCTCGTTAGTTGTTTTTTTTTGTCATCCAAATGTTTTCTTACAGATTTCATTGCATGCCACCAAATTAGCTCAGAGCATCTTCAGATCATGTCGTCCTGTTTAGAACAGAACTGCATACCATTTTTAGCTATGTCTCGTACGAACTTCCCTTTAAACTTGACCAAAATCGGCCCAGAGAGCGAACCTAACTCACTCGTTTTTTTGTGTTCAAAAATCTTGAATTACTCATAGATTCTGCCAATACTTTTACAAATTTACACAAAACTTCAAAACTATGCACTTTTGTCTACCCACTGGCCGCAACGTATACAGCTTTTAAAAACCATTATACTACCACTCATAAGTTCACCACTGAAGGTTCTATGACAAATATTTGTGCCATTGGGGTGTTTGACCCCATAGATGTTGATTGTGGCTATATTTTCCCAATATGTTAGTCATTTTCTTTCATACATTCAAATCTAATCCCTGCACACGTCTCTCCTTCCTTCCTTTATCTCTGTCTGGCTGCAGATCAATGCGCTGTGCGCTGCCTGATGGTGAATAATTCAATGAAAACTCACCATGTAAAAGTAGGAGAGACAGCAGCCGATGGTCCAGAAGACGGAGCCGGTTTTCACCGACTTCACCTGTGTGGAGAGGACACACTTAAGTTCATTCTGCTAATCCCAAACAAAGAGCATGATAGGATCACATCCAACACAACCCAGACCAGAAACACTCAGAGATAAGAACGGGGCTGAGCCAATCCAATGTTTGAGCTGAGTTTGGCAGCGTAGGCCATGCTGTCTCAGCTGACAGCGAGCTCCAGAGAGATGGGATGAGACAATCACGGCGCTAAAACAATGCCTGCTGTCGCTGCATCCTTCCCCTGTTATCTTGTTGTCTGCGATCGGTCGACAGAACTGACTGATGTCTGTCGTTAGTTAAAGAAATGTTTTGGCTAATGCTTGGTGCTGTTGATCAGCGCAGAAAATAATTATGACTGGACCTTCAATTTGTTAGAAACAAACAAATCTTGTTTATACGCTAACAATAGAATTTTATCGGGCAAGTTTTAAAACCAAGACCACTCAAGTATGGCCACAAAACAGTGTAATTAAACTGCTTCTGAACTACAGGCCCCCTATTTTCCACAACAATATTTGACGGCCCCCCACTTACAATGTCTACTCAACAATATATTACAGAGCTTGACTAAAAAGTTGTGTGCTGTGCCTTTTAGTACAGTTTGCTTGTTTTGTATTGTTTTAAATAATTCATATTATTAATAAATAATTAAGTCATCTGGAGGCCCCCTTGGAAGTTTGCCGAGTCCCCCTAATGGGCCCCAGTCGCCTGGTTGAGAAACACTTGTCTACGTAAAGCTCACCCGACGAGATTTAGCTATCTGCACATTGCGTCTTGCCCGATAGACTTCCATTTGAAGGAAGGACAAATCAAAATGATTGTCTATGCTAATCAACAGCATGCCACAGACGCCTGATTCAGGGCCTGACTTAGTCATTACATTTTGAAATTACATCTTCGATGGGCATCTTAAGGTTGGAGGTTGAGGGAAAAATGATCCAATTAATATATGAGAATGAAGGACTCCGACAGTAATGGTATGGAGCCTCTTAACACAGAAGACAATGAAGAATAAGGAGTAAACAACGACACAAACAACTCACCCAGAGGTAATAGGTGAACTGCAAGGCGAAAATGGCGATACCCTCATTATCAAATGAACCGGCCACAGAGCGGGAGATGTAGCCCGGTACGATGGCGATGAAACATGCTGCCAGCAGCCCGGCGCCCTGATTCCACAGCTCGCGTGTCAGCAGGAAGGTGGAGATGGCTGTCAGTCCGCTGAAGACGGGCGCCAAAAACACGCAAACATCCCGGATGTGCACCGTCACGTGCAGCAGATTCAGTATGTAGTGAATCAGGCCTGCTGTCACCATCAGACCAGGATACACCTGCAAAGGACCAAATAGGTTAGCTGGCTAGCTAGTTAGCTAGCTAGTTAGGGGAGCACGAATACAAAACTGATGATCAGCAAGACTTTTGCCTGCAGCAAGGTAAATAAAAATTAACCCAACAACCGACTAGTCAATTCGTTAAAGCTGCAATCTGTAACTTTTGCCTCTCTACCGCCATCTTTGTCTAAAACACAAAATTGGGGGTTACTTGCAGAGTTTTCTTAAAGCGGACGAGTTTGAAAGCAAATTTGAAAGAAATTGAAAGCAACTGCTGTAGGAACAAGTTGCTCAGCACCCACACGTGATATAGTAGCCAGATTATTTTCTTTCTGTTTACAGACCGACATTTCCTGTGAAATTCGACCCCACAGCTCAAATTATAAATCATTATTATAATCTTAAGGTAAGGAGACCGTTATGAACACTGACTTGTTATGGAATTGCTTAGTAACCGATTTTTGCTTGCAGCTTTAAATATAGTTTAATTAGTTAACTTTAATTAGCATGCTAGAGTTTTTGTTAGCTTTAAGTGCAGCTGTTAAAACTGTACAATTCTTTCATAAAACGTGTTTCATTCAAGGACTGTATATTATGTTCCCATTCTCATCATCTAGCCGTTTTAAACACAAGTACGTGACTTATGTGGGATGGTTTCGCCCAGAACCTCAGCGATCAGTCCGCCTCGGCAAAATTTAACAGCCAGACAGCTGCGAATGAGACAGAAACGCGCGGCCTTCTACCTCCACATTCCCGTGCGCTCTCTATTGCGATGAGCGCAGGTTCGCAAGTTGCACCGAGAACAGATCGGTCTTCTCTGAAGGCCGTATCACGACCGCTTGAACTGTACACAACAACAGATGCTGTTTCCTGCAGCCCCCCACAGCTGTCAAGAGTGAAGGCACTCAACGCCAAAACGCTAGCCAAACTTTTTCCAGCACGGAAAGGCAGCTCATTAGCTTAGCTGCACTGACTCGGGCCCTGACAGGAAGTGCTAAAGGGGGCGGCCTTATTTAGGACCGAAAGATGCTGTTTTAATGCAGAAGCTGCCCTGACTGAAGGCACTTTCACACATGTAGCTTTTGCAGTAAATTTCACTGTTTTTCTCCATCGTAAGGGTCAAGGGTTAACTAGCCTCACCATCAAGACTCCACATAAGCAGCTCCAGTAATTTACAGAGCTGCGATATTTGCAGAAAAAACGTTTGTGTTGATGCTACGTGAACAAACTGAACTGTTGGAGAGGAGACTGTTCGTGTGTTCGTGCCAATCACAAAAGATGTTAAAGAGACGATTATTTTTGCCGCTGGGTCATGTGCGACTATATCAGCGTTGAGAAGAAAACAATTAAAAGTAGCAACAGTACAAATTTAACTACATTTTTTACAGCAGCTCAGCCGTTTCCTTAATTAATGTAGCTTTTTTAGTAACAAGTGACGGTTTTTTTAAACAAGTCTCGGTGTAGCGTGCCAAACGCTACAGCTGTATTTTAATGTCAAGCTGTTTGATCACAAAGCCTTAAAATGCAGCCAGGGGCATCAAAGGTTTCATCACAAATTAAAGTTAACACTTCAGTGTTTCCCATACATTGATTTATTTGTGGCGGCCCGGCCCAATATCAACACTGTACGCCACAAACAGATTTCACTGCTTCCCATTAATTACTTAAACTACAGCGACCACCGGTCTAATCTGTCCCAGCATTCATCCGTAAATATACATGTAGTTTGTTACACAGATGGAGGCTGTGAGCTGAAAAACCATAAAAGCAACAGAGCCAAAATCACGGCGTACAGCTGCTCTTAAACTGTGTGTTTTGGTGATTTTGTCACTGTTATAAATCAGCAGTTCAATGGACGTAATATTAATGGGTCGCGTTTTGTTGGTATTTTTATTAATTTATTAAACACTTGTTTAATGTCTGACGACAGAAATAAAATATATGTAAATGAGAACGGCTTTATTGGCAATCAGTCGTGTTACAGTAAATACAGCAAGCGCCAACATGAAGCCAAACGCTAAGCGATGACATCACAAATATGCTAATTAGCTTGTGAGGTCATCTAGGGCCACAGTGGGAAACACTTCAGTTTCAGTTTTTTCACCATTTTTTCAGCATCAGTTGAAAAATTGATCAATAATTCGAATTATTAAATTTTGGTGCTCTTCCAACAAAATACAATTTAATGTTTTTTCTCAGCAAATCAAATCGCGGCCCACCAGGATAAAGACTCTACTCACCGTGCCCCCAACTATTCTGCCCAGAGGGTACCAAGCTCTCTCGTCAAACCAGTTCAGGAACTCATAAAAACCGTTTGTGGTGAGATGATGAGTCGATCTGTAGTTGAACCTGGAGAGAGAGAGAGAGAGAGAGAGAGAGAGAGAGAGAGAGAGAGAGACTGTCATTTCTCATGAGAAAACAGCAGCGTTTTATCAGAATTGACAAGTCAGGATGTGTTACACTGATCGTCAGTGCTCACAGCAGTGTGTGTGTGTGAGTGATGACGGATCTTTCCATCTACATCAACTCAACTGCCCGGACCAACGGTGACAGAAATAGACTATAAAAAGACCATCCGACAGGAAGCAGTCAAACGCTCATCATAAACCTGCAGTGTGGCCTGAATTTTGAAAACTTTCTTCGGCACTTCAACCGTTTGATCTTGCGGGTCAGGTACCACGCACCAAACCAGAATAAGAATTACAAGTCTGTGCGGTAAAACATGAAGATTTAATAGCAACCACCTGTTCAATGAGTCAAAGTACAATAAATACAAACACGCCGAAATCCACACCGAAATTTATCTGCTGCAAGACAAAGAATAAATACATGGTTGAATACTTGCCTATGAAAGACACGTTATTTGTTTTACACATGAAAACTCAGCTATGCCATTTGTGCGTCTTTATTGACAAAACAATTAATTTTGATGCGTGTCAGATTAAGAAAAAACTCAAACAAAAAAGCAATATGAGCGTAGCTGTAAACAAACACTGTAATCTCCTCTAATGCCTTTATCAGTAAAAGCACAGCAAACTTTGGGCCCTGCTGTAGTTCTAGTGTAATTGTTTTGCCCCCTTTTCTCTACTTAAACTGATATCGAAGACCACCAGAAATGTATCTTTTGCTGGTTGACTCCATTATCTCACAGACGCTCCCTCATGCTTGTTTAATTAACATGCACAAATCCGAAAGTTGTGCATGCTAGTTCACTAGACGTGTGATGATGGTCGAATTATAATCTTCCGTTCTAAAGCTGCTTTTTGAGTGTCAGGTGATATTTACTCAGCACTTATTTATCAGACTGTTTGAAACAGCAAAAAAAAAAAAAACAGTAAATTTTGTCGCATTGAATGCAGATCTCAAATGGAAGAACGCAACGACAGCTGTAAGCTTCAAACACAGACTGAATTCTATTTCAAACAAGTTAAAACAAAAGCAGCTAGTTGCTATAAAGTAAAACTTGTTTATATAATTAAACAGTTCTGCTTTACAATCTGATTGGGTGACCCACGTTTGAAGATGTTGTAAGATAACACGCATGTGACCGCACATCGTTTGAATTGAATGTTAATGCAGCAAATCCACACAATATATAGACTTGCTAATGATGAAAAAATAATGTATTAAATGCTGATTTATCAAATTGCTTCTGCTCGTCTAACAACTTGATAAAAATCAAGGCACAGCCTGAATGAAAACGGACTGAACTTCACATTTGTAGCATATAAAAAAAATCCACAGACCTCGTTCAGCAAAATGCATCAGTTTATTAATTTATGCGGAATGATTGCTCGGGAATTCACAAAACAATCAAGTGATGACAAACAGCTTGAGTGAGAAACAAACGCTGCATGATGATGACCAATGACAATTTGTTCACTGCATTATGAAAGTCAACAACAGCCATAAACGTAAAATGAAAATCTGTATTCATAATGAACCTCAGTCACGGCAGACACCATTTTTAATTTGATGCACAAGAACAAAGCTATGAAGGACAGGCACACAATCTGTTCAATGGGTTGTACTGTGTTTTCTGCATTGTGTCTATCATTCATCTACTCCAACACTGAAATTACACTCCAGAAAGTGTTAGTGGGCGGAGAGTCTATTTAGAAAATTTGATGTGACATAATACAACAGTATAACCTACAGAATGGGCTGCGAGTCTATTCATCACCACCTCTGTTTTATTGGTATAAGATTAAAACTGCAATCTGTAACTTTTGGGGTTAAAAATATGCAGAAATCAGTTATTGAGCAAGTACATGACAGATCAGTGTTTGACATTTGATATTCTGACCCTGATTCACGACAGTAAGCTTATAATAATAATATAATAATATAATATATTAAAAAAATATAATAATAATAATAATTGAGCTGTCGGGCCTGATTTCTCAGTAAATGTCAGTTTAACCTTTAAAATACATACAGTAACCTGCAATTGTATGTTTTAACAGAGATGGCGACAGAGAGGCAAAAGGGATAGATTGAATATTAGGCTTTAAATAAGACATCTACCCTGAATGCTGTGGATTCCTGATTGCAGCTTTTGTCAATGTAAATGGCTTCTGTCCGTCGGGAGAGAAATGTATTATTTCCTGTTTTATTCAATCACGTTCAGCATTAGACGGAACGCGTCAGAACACGGGCTGCCGTTAGATTAATGTTCTCCATTTCATAATACAGTCATTACACTGCCATTGATATTTAACGTGCAGAAGAGGATCTGGCAACCTCGTGTTTGAGTGGGAGGAACAGCAGATCTGTGAATCACACGCATTTAAAGAAGCTTTGAACATGAGCGCGCGCACACACACACACACGCACACGCACACACAGACACACAGACACACACAGACCCTGGTTGCTAACTGACACCGTAATCTGCTACCTCTGATACGCTACTTTTTTGGCCTGCCCTGCTCTCTAGAGAGGCTAAAGATTCAGGGAGGTTTTCTGGCACAGTAAAGCTCTCCATCGCTCCACTTTCTGATACCCGAACCGTGCCATTGATCCACTGAGCACTGCAATGTCCCTTCAGCACAGAAATGACACCAACCAAGATCATACACGTACACACACGGTTTGAGTTACACACTTACAAAGCGAAGCCTTTGTTCCCTTAAGCATTTTTTTCATAACATCATGCTCTTCTCAAACAAACATTAGCAGGTCGCACTAAAAGGAAGTCACCCGGAAATGACCCGAGGCGACACCGAGCCGAGCGTTTTAAGGCGGGGTAATCCAAGCAGACGATCGGTGCAGGACTTTTACATTTTTTGCGAGCGGTCTCGGCTGGTTATGTAGAGACCACCTTTGTGTGAGCAGCGAACTGGAATTTGTTCCTCTGCAGTTTAACCCTATGACACGGGTGCCGCTCAACACGCCCACCCGTTCTGAACTCTGCACTGCTTTTCAAAAAACTCAATTTCACACTGCGTGGACGTACACGCAGGGCGCTGAAAAGGTCCCATTCATTGGCGCGTGGCAGGCTAACGTTTATTAACAGTCACGGTGGAGAGGACGGAAGAAATTGGTGCTTAAAGTGCAGCTGGAAATACGCGACACAAAGGTTGTTTAAGTTTCTCATATGAAGTGGATCAAGTCCAGAGTTGAGAGTGAAACGCTAACATGCAGAAAGTACAGCTTTAAATCAATTATTCAGCGATCGGATTAGCTTAGCGTGCGGTAAAGGCTGCAGTAAAGGCAGGGTCAGACCAGTCAATGTCTTGATGATGGACAAATATCTGTGAAGACTTATAAATTACCTATAGAGTTCAATAATCGGCCATAACACATGAAAGAGTGTGTAAAAGCCACAACTTTGTGGCATAAATGGACGTGCTACAGGAGTTCATGAAGTCGCAGTCGCTTGAATGCAAGCCACTGCAGTACACCAGCTCACCTACCGCTGGCAGTCGCCGTATCGCTGCATATTTGCATACTCTGTTCAACCCCGTTGCATCAGCGACAGGCTCTGCAGCTCATCTCCCCTTAAATCGCCAACTCTCGCCGACTTCCGGTCGCTCTGTCACTGCAAATTGCTGACAGCTCAAATATCCCAAAAGAGGTAGCGGAAGCGCCTAATGCGACGAACAAAAACAACAGAGCAAGTCTTTTAAATCCAAAACATCTTACAATGTTCAAAAAAAGCTGAGTCAAGCTGCGCTTAAGAGTAACGGGACTGAGGCGCATTTATCTAAAACAAAACTACCGAGACCGACCCATGGGTCAATTATTGTAAAGCCTAATTACGCTGCGTCGTTCTTTGTGCTTTTAAGAAGCTCAAATCTAAAGACAGGGATCAGCAACGCATGCCTGCAAGATTGAGTTGGTGGGAAATGATTAATCGTTTTTTAGACTGAGGAGCCAGGCTGGGTGGCTTGTCATAATAAATTGTTGGCTGACATTATCCCCGCATCACCTTCATCAATTTAATCAAAACGCAGGAATGGAAACTAAGTACAGCGCAAACTGTTGAAGTCTGAAAGAACGGAAGCCAAAAACGAAGATGCAAAGATGGAAGATTAGAAACCTGGAGGAAACAGACGCTGAGGAAGACTACAGAAGAGCTTGTTAAACCATGGTAGACATGACTCACCATTAGTTAACACCATCCAAAAGACGACAGACAGTCCAATATTACATATTACATTTTCAGACCACTGGTGAAAACTAGATTTTGCAGAGCTCTCATTTAACACAATTTTTTTTTTTATTACCAATTTATTTGTTCGTTTAATTGAAATATTAATTTCAAAAACTGATGCCTTCAATTTCTTTTGCCTTAAAGCTGCAATCTGTACGTTTAAAAAAAAAAATGAACAAAAATCAGTTATTGAGCAAATACATAACAGATCAGTGCTCAAAACGGTCTCCTCACCTTACCCCAATTTTCAAAGGTGAGTTTATAATAATGATTTTTAATTTGAGCTGTTGTGTCCAAAAATCTGTTTGGCTTCAACATGCATACAGGAAAGTACGTAAAGTAACCTGCAATTTTATGTTTCAAACAGAGGTGGCGACAGAGAGGCAAAAGTTATGGATTGCAGCTTTACTGCTTACAGACACAAGGAGTTTCTTTGTGAGCTAAAATCTTAACATTTTTGTTTTCCCAAAAATGTAAAACTTAATTCCCAGGTTTAAATGAGATTTTAAATGCCAGACTTTTGAACTGGTCTCCGAGTTAGACTGCACAAAACAGAATGACTCCAGCTAACAGTACAATAAACTTTATCAGATCTTACAAGTTGCAATCTCATGTATATGACTGACTGACCTTTCAAAAGTCCTGTTTGTTTATCTAGTCAACTGAAATAGCTGTAGAGATGGAACAGTCTGTGGCTTCTCTTTTCCACGCTAACCTTTCTTCTTTTTAAAAAGCCAATTATTAAGATCTAATAAGAGACTCTTTCACCCTGAACATCATCAAATAAATGAAAAGTCTGACGGCTAAAATGCTTTTGTAGGTCACTGCAGGACACCTAACCTCAATCATTATTCTAGCAGACCCAGACAACTCTCACTCATTAGAACCACCAGTTCAGCCAGCCAACGCGCTTCAAGCTTGCGTCAATGTCAGTACCTGCGGTTCTACAAAGAAAAACCCACAGATAAGACTACGATAAAAAGACCAACAGGAAATTACCCACCAAACCGGGCGTCAACATCCTGTGAGAGATGCACTTCATGGTTTACCAGTCATTTGAAAAGATTCTCTCCAGCAACCTTCAAAGAACCTGCGTATAACAAGCATCAAAGATCTCAAAGATCTGACGCGAGCGCTACAGGTGCTCCGTGAATTCATGAATCTTTCCTTCGCTCTGAAGACTGGAAGTTACCGTCGAGTTGAAGGCTTTCTGACCGGACCTCTGAGGAGTGATGGGAGGTTAAGCCAACTTTGCTCTTTTTACCTGCTCCATTAAAAACGGGTCGGTCTAAGCAAGACTGCTCCAGGCAGAGCGACTCAGCAGAAACCGCTCTGATAGCTGAATAATATATGGAAGAGTTATGGCGTATGAAATGAAATATGCTGTCTCTGTGTGCATTAATACGTCAAAGGGAAACCGAGCTGCTGTTTCACGGAGCACTCAGCCCTGTGAACAAGCATTCAAATTTCTCAAGAAAAATGCACCAACTTTGTAAATGTTTGCAAAACTGTAAATTGTTTACTATGTAAAAGTTTAAAGAGATAGCTCACCTAAACATAAAAATGCTTCCTTCATTTTCCTGTATGACTTTTTTGCTTCTGAGGAACAAGAAGATATTTTGCAGTACACTGGTAATCAAACAACCCGTTCCACTGTATAGCTATAGAACCACCAGACATTTCTCTAAATATCTTTTTTGTTCCACAGAAAAAAAGCATCATACAGTTTTAAAGATTAATGGAAACGTTTTCATTTTTGGGTGAACTGCCCCATTAATGCGTCCTGATCCGTTCCATTTCCATCTAGCGCTGGTCCTGTTCCACCACTTCTGGCAGAAGAAAGATTTGGCTCCACACCAGCCCCTTAAACCTGCTGGTCTTGAACCAGGAAGCACTAATTTAAGATATGGAAAGGTGGAGGTGTCTTTATCATAGAAAGTTTTTGAAAACAGCAACTTATTCTGGCGAGACTGATGCAACAAACAAAACCGACCCCATTATATTGCTCCCAGCTGTCTACACTGGAAGTGTCCAACGCAGCACCTTCAGCTGATGGACACCCAGTTGCTATTTCTGTCACACTGCACAGCTAACTCCACTATTTACCTGCCCATCTGAAACAAAATGATATCATGAACAAGCGTAAAGTGACTCTTATGCATTTTATTATACATCTAAATAACATCACATTAAAACCAGCTTGCGATAGCACAGAGACACAAAATTAAATAAATGAAGGTGATGCAATTTTGAAAACTGTGTTGGTGGAGAAGTGTGTTCTCAAAATGGTTTATATGCAGGCAGGTGGTCTAGGTACAAAGTCAGGTATCTGATCATGGAAACAACCAGAAGATCTAAGGATCAAACTGGCCTGAGGAGCAACAGTGGTCTCATAAGATAGCTGTACATTTAAAGCTCCAAACCAATTTTTATAAAACTACTAAGACACAATATCCAGGAATAAAGTATCTACAATCCATCTATCCACAAGTAACCCATAAGATTGAAATATTGAGATTGGCTGAATTCATTTTTAACAGACCACTGGCGCAAATAAACATTACACAAAAAACGGTTTTCATTTTGACTAGCTCAAAATTCAACCAATGGGGATGCAGAACAGGTGGGCCAACGCTGAACCCGAGAAAATTCACTTTAAACTATTCATAGCATTAAATGATACATTAGTGACCCAACCCTCTTTAAAAGAAAAACAAAATGGATGGAGAGCAAGAGAAGATTTTATTACTGAACTGGGTTAGACCAACAGATCAGTCAGCTGTAACGGACTCAGTGACTTCTTTTTAAGAGCGAAATTGGGGCTTCAGAAACTCGTGAAACGCCTGACTGGATTTAAGAAACCCAATTCATGTGGCGAGCGTGTCTGGTCAAAGCAATCAGTCTCAACGATTTAAGCATCGATCAAGGCTCGTATTGAAAAACCTTTAATCTTTTTAAATCGCAGACGGGTGAAGAGAAAGTACGCCGAATGCCAAACTGACATCTCACTTCCTGTGTGTTAATTTCCTGGAGATTTAATCCAACATAAAAGAACTGATTAACCTTGAGGGACGATCCGGAAGGATTCAGGATGAGGACAAGGAGTTCGTCCCGTCTGACACAAGCACATCAAAGAGACACTCTTGGAATAACTTTGAGGCCCGTAATTGGCAAGAGAAAAGGCTTGTGCTATGAATTCAAAGCAGCTGAGCGAAGACAGCACATCCTAATTAAACGTATTCCGTTTTAGCACGCAAAGACGCCTGCAACCCATTGTGTACCGCACGCGGAGCAAACAACTTCATCCCAGTGTGGGCGAAAACCCACAGCGATTAATATTTAGTACTAATACAGATTAGAAAACCACCATCTGTGATAATGAGGCGATCACAGCTGCTTTGCGTCGTAGGTTACATCGATACACTTTTCCTAAACTATGCAATTTTCATCTGAAATGGCTCACGGTCTCAAGCCTGCGCTAAATTATCACTGATAATTATAAAAATAACGATAATGTTCCTATGTCAAAGAGTTACGCTCGAGGTGGCTAGCAACAAGTGCTTTGACTTCCTGTTTACATCTGGAACTAACATCCGTCTCAGATCGCGCATGGTCAGCCAAAACAGACTGTTGTTTACACCTGGTGGTAACATCAGTTTACGTTTGTATTGCACACTGGCTATTTGTGATGGGATTACCAGAGATGAATGCTAATAACAGGTGTAAACAGGTAAATAGTGGGATTAATATTCCTGCTGCAAATTAAATACAAATCCATGAGTCTGAACAGCCAAGAACTTTCGTAACATATCAATACTCAGTGTGGGACATAACAAGGAGCAAACGGATGGATCGCTTGTAGAACTCAATAAGCATAACATGCTACTGTGAGAGACTCCTACAATCTGAAAGAAACAGAACCTGCCCTGCAATGCATGTTTTTACAGCTAAACGGACCGTGTCAAACTCTCCACTCTGGCCTTGAGCGGACAAGACACTACACTGATGAGACCTGAGTAAGAGTCAATAATGAACAGTTAAACATTACTTCTGTTTAGGGCTGGGAGATACACCGATACTGAACCATCATGAAGAGAATGTCCATTCCATTCAGCTTGCGTTCCCAGTGAAAATGAGAAGGAGCTTGTGCTGCTGTTTCTCCTGCGTGTCTAATGAAGAGGGCACAATTTAATACTCAATGTGAAAATAAAGCACTTTGATTAATGTCTTAACACATTTGAGTAAAAAAACCTGTTAAGTCTTTTAGGTAATGAACTTAAGACTCTTTTCAATGCATGAAAGCACAAAGCTATCGTTACGTTGCACGCTTGCTTTGAAATTCACTCGTCCTAGCTCGTCCTATTTCTAATGATTGTTCCTATGGATTTAAGTGCTTCAATGCCTCTCGAACAGCTAGTAATCAGAATTCGCAATTAAATGAGCAAAATCAGATATTTAAAACAATGGAAATAAAACAAAAAGATAGCAAATGAATCCGTAACATTTGCCTCGCTATTGCCACCTCTGTTTAAAACACAAAATGGCAGGTTCCTTTACATACTTTTTAATACATATGTTGGTCAAATGAGGCCAAACTGACAATTCCCAGGAAATCGGCCCTGACCTATCAAATTATATACCACTGAATTTATCATTGTGAACTACTGTAAGGTAAGGAGATTGTGTTGAACACTGATCTGTCATGTACTTGCTCAGTAACTGTTTTTTGTTTATTTTTAACCAACATTAAAACTTACGAATCGCAGCTTTAATGTTTAATTTAATCAATTTTTAATCTTTAATTGATCTTTAATCAATTTGTGGCATTAAAATTCATTTTAAAAAATGCATGACACCTCTAATTCTACCACTTACCCAAAGGCAAAATCCAAAAAGGCTAGTTTACAATGCCTTAAAAAATCCTAAAAGGTTAGTTTACAATGCCCCAAAACCAAGGAACTCATATATCAGTTTAACAGGAAGTAGTTTTAATTAATTTAAATTAACGGTTTAAGAGACAATAATATGAACCTATAAACCTTCTCCTGGAAGCGAAGAGACAGCAGGTTCCTGTACAACCCAACCACAACACCCAAAATAAACCCACTGTAATTAACACGTGACTTTCCGCTGTTCTTAAACAATGCTTCGAGAAGGTTACGCTACACCCTGTAATAAGCTGACCTGTATCGGGCCTCAGCTCCTCCTTACTGAGACTCATTAATATGGTGACTTGTACTCAAGGCCAGCCGCTGGCTACACAGGCCCGGAACATTATAATTCTCCTCATATCCTCCAATAATACTACAATCTCATTGTAAGAGATACAGGAGCGCAGCCTAAAGATAAGTGGCACTCAAAGGCATCTTTAGATCAGAATGCCCGTCACAGACAATGAAGGCCTGGTCACAGAGATACAGGATGAAAGCTCAATTAACACAAGAGTGGATGGAAATGCCAGATGGATGAAGAAAAGGACGAGCGAAAGATAAGAGAGGGATTCGAATAGAAAACAGAGGAAGCTAAATCGGAGATGTAAGACTTGCATTTTGCGCACTTGCTTTTAGTGTGGAATATGGAGGGCACTGTTATTTGTTTTGTGAGAGGCTGAAATAAGCACACAGGCCAGAGGGAGAGAGGGACGAGACAGATAGAGCCAGAGAGAGAGAGAGAATACACTGGAGGAATCAAGAGTAGAAAAGCAGAACAGGAAACGCAACACTCCAGCATCCAAAAATGAGAAAGGACAGAGCGGGCTTGGGGCAGTGTGCTGGTTCTAAATGAGAAACCCAAAGAACCGGCCGTGTGTGTGTGTGTGTGTGTGTGTGCGCGTTGCTTTGAAATTATCTGGACATGAAACAATTACTCATTTGAGCGCTCAGATCAATAAAGCCGCTGGCTGAAAATGTAGAAAAGTTGTTTGAACAGATCACGTCGGAAAGTAAAGGCCTTTCAGCTTTATTACAATCTCCAAAGGCAACCAGTCAAACAGGACAGTCGATCTCTGAACTACCTTGCTGATGTGATGGAAAGAGACAGTATGAACCAACCTTCCTTCAAACTAACTTAAAACACCTTGTCCTTACACCATTTACTGGACAAGAAACTACAAGTAAGCCATTTTTACGTCGATTCTACCGTTGAAGTAAAAACACTGACAGCAGTTTCGTTTAAGCCAAGCACAGCAAAACAGCCTTAACACAATGGCATGTCAACTTTCCTGTGACACATTATCAGTTGAAACAGGAAGCCGAGGCAGAACACATCAAACTGGTCCTTTTCTAGTCCTTTTTTCAATACTCTTTAGTTTTAAAGGCCACTCGACAGCTCGACAGTTTGTTGCTGAAAGCAACTGAAAGACTTTCACAATAGATAAATTACTGTCAGTTCCACTTCTCGCACCAATTTGTGCGAGAGAAAAAAAAAACAATGTTGGCATCGTGATTTACTTCTTGCTATTGCTAATCTATATTAGCCAATCCTTATGAATACTCCAGTGCAAATGAGTTATTTTGGTCTGTTTTGAGGGAAATTATAAAGTCATTTTAATTTCCCCGAGTACAATATCATATATACAGCCTCAAAGCTAACTGTCATGAACTAAAATGCCTCCAAAAGCTTTAACTGTATTCGTGTCACGTTACAGATCATGTCGACGTTCTGGATGTATACTGCACAAAAGGAGCATTTTGAATGCTGAATCACCAGCGAGTGTCATAGGGTTCGGATCCAAAACTGTGTCCACAAAATCGACTACACAAAGGGAACTGCAAGACAACCTCTCCAAACGGACTTGAGCACCCGCGTTCACCGTTAAAAGCGTCTCAACATTCGTATGACTAACAGAGCTGGAAAATCAATCTCAGCCAATGCACGGCTGGCAGCAAAAATGAAAACCTCCTCCTGCATGTCGCGCTAGATTACTGAACGAGCGCACAATAGCCTGAGTGGTGTCAATGACACACTCCAGAGCGCAGCGCCATGTGTGCGAGCAAACAAAGGTAAACACAACCAATCACAAGAATGCCAAAGAAGGACCACGAAACGAACAGCTTGAATTCCTAAAAACTGAATCGGTGGGTGACATCAAAGACTGTTTTGAATGGTCTCCAACCAGATGAAACAGCCAAAAACCATTCGAAGAGGATTATCAGAGATTACGTAATCAAAGCGATGACGCGTCAATCTTAAAGCTGCTTTTCATACACGCCGGGACAAATAAACACTGTACGTTTTTCACAGATTAAGTTGTGACATCTCTCTGGAGTTATGACATCACAGAAGCATAAAGCACATTAATTCAATAACGGATTCGAATGGACCTGCCCGAGTGTGTGGCAGCATCACTGTCATAGCAACGTCATACTAAATACATTACCGTGCCGAGAAAGCATTGGGGTCGCTTTACAGACGGCCCCAATGGAAATGGGCTAATGACACAGGCATTGGCGGCTAAGCCATTATACATAAACGGTTTAGAAAAGCATCCATTTGAAATTCTGAAGGCCATTAGCAGATCATAAAGGCTAATTTGCTAATTAGTGTCGCTTTCAAAAGGCAAGTGTTACTGACTCTGTTGCTTAGGGTTACATTTGTTCAAATTCTTTACCCCCAACATTTTGACAACTCATATCACGCACGAGTGTTAAGGAGCCGTTTGCTATTACTATAATAAGCTACCACACTTATTATTTCCCAAGCAAAAATAGTTTGGGCAAAAAATTTCAATAGACCTTCACTGAAGGAGAGACCCTCCAAGTGATATCTAGACACCCGAATTTAATTCTTTTAACTAGCCAACAAGTCCCCCGAACACCCTAGTAGCAACAATCTCGGCGCATCTCATTCACTGCATAGCAACACCCTTGCAACGCAGCATCAAATTCTGCACAAACAAGCACATGCAATATGCCGTAGCACATCGTCTAGTTTCTAGTCACTGCATTGTGCATTAGCTTTTGAAAACATAAGCAGTGGTTCAAATGGATGGCGGTGAGACTATACGCAGAGGAGATAAGCAGAAAACATAATAATTGCTTTGAACTGTAACAGCTGGGGGACGTGCATTGTGTTGTAGGATTTGCTTACTGGTACTAACTGCTTATCTGACAACCGACTATGTGTGACCTTTAAGGAGAAAAAACAACCTTCACATGAGACCAGATTTCTATCAAAACATTTCTTGCTGTTAAAGAAGAAATATGTTGCCTACGAATTTGACTGCAACAAATAATCAGTAAAATCTTTTTACTGAAGAAATTTTTATTACATAAAATCACAAGAAATCGTTTCGCGAGCCCATTACAAGGCTCATGTCTTTGATTCATATACTAGCACTATTTTTAATACCCAAGGCTAAGATATACATCTGACCACAACTGTTACGTAACTTCCTTTAGAAATCACACAAACATCAACCCTGCAACATTTTCAATCATAACGCATTTTTATTTTAAAACACGCTGCCAGCGAGCTCTTGTTCCCAAACCAAACACCATTATGCTTTTATTCTACAACAGATATTAAAAAAGCATGAACAGCACCGAAAAGGGAAACTAGCTCCACTGATTCACCGGTTTTGGAAAAAGTTTAAGCCTTGTTCTGCAAATCTACAATCTAACTGGCATACCTGAATGTTTTGATGGATCTGTCTGGGTGAGTCACGTGATAAAGATTTCAATTATGATTAGAAGCTGCGAAACTAACCCAAGTTCCTCCAGGCTCCTTGTTCCACATGACCACTGACGTTTTCAAATGGAAGTTCTCACTAGTTTCACGAACAGCAAAGTCTTCATTGCTATCAATCGAGACAATGAGGAACTGAATTGCAGGGTGTTGAGGAAAAGGAAGCGCGTGCTCCATTTACTGCACAGGTACTCGATCAACCCGAACCAATCATTTATAAACGATTAAACATTTCACCATCAAAAAAAGCAAACATAGCTTGACTGGAGAAGGTACAATATTCTGTTTGACAGCTCTGACGGGATCAGAACCCGCGATTAATCGAGTAGAAGTCACTCTAAATTCGCGCGAACGATTCAAATAAATTCTCAAGGTGATTCAAATGCTAAACGTCACAATATCGCGCTAAATAAATAACCAAAATTGTACATACGGCTGTACAGCAGAAGTTACAAGCTTCTCTTGACAGCTTTGACAGATTAATCGAATCAGAGTAATTAAAAATGCACGCGAGCATTTTAAATAAATGTGCCATCTGACAATTAAAAAACAACTTTTATTAAGGCATGGCGTTAATGATGATATAAGTATGAAGTATGCTGATGTTGAAATGTGAGTTTAATCTTAATGACACTTCTACAGCATGTAGCTAATGATCTGTCAATCACAACGTAACGCAATAACGCCGTTAACGTTGTAACAGGAAGCCTTCTCGTGAACTTTATCCAGTTTCTGATCTGATCGTATTCCACTTTGCCGAATCTCGATTAAACCACAAGAGACGGTCGTCACAGTCCTGCCCAATCTGCACGTCCATAACGTTACTGTGACGTTCGCGTAAAGAAAAGTGTGAATTTCGTCTACAATGCATTACAGAAAGATTGAGAGGCAACTGCATGCGGTTACGTGTCAGAATTGTCAAGCGTGGACGCGCTGCACAGAGACCAGACGCTTCCTAGAACAATCACACAGATGAATGAAAGACCGCAGCAAGCTTTGTGCATCTCACGCGGACCTTAACCAAAGATTACCGCTTTAACCCCGTATTCCAACCCCAAACATCAGATTATGAATGCGTCATTCGGTTCAATCCCAAATCCACCCGCCTTTACTCACCAGGGGTCGAACTCGTGTATGATGCTTTCGAAGCGAATAACTGCGAAAAGTCGGGAGCTGAATCCTGCCAACCAGGCCAGAAACAGAATGGTGAACGACAGCAAAGACTGCCATCCCGCCGGCTGCGTCAGTCCCCCGGACAGGCCGCCACCGCCGCATCCAGCCGGGGAGTTGGGTCGCCCGTTGCCCGAGACCGAACCCCCGGTGTTGGTGTTCGCTTTGTGCTTACAGTCGGAGGCGGTGTGGTGCTCCGCCATGTTCTGTGCGAGCCGTGCTGGAGGATTTGGTTAGGAAAGCACTTCCCACCGCCACGCAGCCCTCTGTCCGCCAACCCACTCCCTCCTCGGCGCCAATATTTCTGCGCAACCGGGGCTTGGTCCCAACTGCAGTTCTCTGGCTATTTAGGAGTACGACTCGTATTTATTTGCAGTAGATTCTGCGTCTGAGCGGCATGCTAACCGGCTTGTACCACTCGGCACACGAGATCCAGTTTTCGGGGGGGTGACAGGGCGGATCTGCGCGATACAGCAGGAAGAATCTTCCAGCCTCTCATAGCGAGACAGGTAGAACAAGGCGGGTCACACGACGAACGACGTCAGCCAATCCGCTACGAGCGGACGGTGACAGAAGCCTTCGTTCGGCCAATGAAATCACTCGCTGCCGGAGCCGTTGACAAACATCAACGGAAAACGGTCACAGCGTGTGGGCCGATCGTGAGGCCGGTTTACGATAACAGACAGTCTTCTGAACCAATCAGCGTGGAGTGACGTTGTCGCCTTGTAGCGCCGTAGACCAATGAAATAAATGAGTTTTTTGGAAGGGATAAAAACGGATGATATTTCTGTACACGACGGATATTTAATGCGGATGTTATGCGATAGATTTGACATCACGATATAAAGCAAATGACATTACGATTAAAGACTATTTATGACCTTGTATTAAAAGAAATAAAAATAAGAGCTTGCAATGGACAGCTTTCATATGTTGCTTTATCGCTTTATATCATTGTTTTGCGTACGTCTGTATTTGATATAGTGATTGTTAAACCCAAATTAAAGACTTTATCATCCGATAAGCGGTTTTCCTGTAACCTCAAATATTTGTAAAGTCAAGGACAGAGTATTGCACAATAAACCAGAGAATCTGCGAGGCACTGCCAAGCACTACAATAGTATATGCAACACTCTCCTAAAACTGCTTAGCTGATTCAGGTTTTTAGGCGTTGTGTTAACGCCATCATTGGTTATAAAAACGTTATTCAAACATTTTAATTAGGTAACGTTTTGTATATAACGTTAAAGGGTTACTGCGACGTTTTTGGTATCTTTAAACGAGCTTTTAGAGGAACGTTAGCCAATGTTCTGAAAATGTTCCCTGTCGGCTGGGAGGACAGTGATCTGATATTCACAAAGAGAATTTTCCCCCTTGATCATTTTCTCTAGTATTCTCCTATACTCTTAAATATGACCCCTTTTTAGGCTAGCCGCTGAACCTGACTACAACGGCCTGATAGCTCGGTTTGCTTAAAGGCATCGTTTAAATACCCCACATGCAGTAAAGATCATACGACCTTTATAAGCGTGTGTGCAGACCAACATTGTCCTTGTTCTGCTCATGTGACCTTATAGGTTCAGTGTTAAAAATATAATAGCTTAAAACAGTCAAACGTGGGTTTTGAAGGTTATAAACATTGTTTCCATATTAAGCTAATTTTGAAATGTTGGTGTG
Organism: Botia kubotai; assembly: GCA_036877585.1. NCBI lineage: Eukaryota > Metazoa > Chordata > Actinopteri > Cypriniformes > Botiidae > Botia > Botia kubotai. The sequence continues at coordinate 32,025 of JAZGTI010001512.1, forward strand.
ATAAGCAATTTTAGTTATTAATACAATTAAGTATTAAATGTGATTGTTTTTAATGACTGTGTTGAGGATAAAGAAGGCTTTTTAAGGGACACTGTATTGATCAATGGATGTTCTTCAAACGTGCTCCAAGAAAATCTTTTAATTTGACCACTAAAATAAGACACATTTTTGATTTTAGTTAAACTAAATATGACCCCAACAACAGAAGCTAGTTTTTCTTTACAGACAATATATAATGCTAAATTATACAATGGCATATTCTTAATGCTGGATTGTAAAATCAATAGATGCATTTAAGGCAATTGATTTTTGTCTTCTGTATGTTCTGCTGGACATCTAGAAAGGAGAACCCTGTCAGTACTTCAACAGATGTAGTTACGGTTCTCTTACGAAAGAACACTTTGTTGTGCTTCGAAGCGTTTAGATGTAACAGACTTCATTAGAATCCAGATTCTTTATTTAGATTTCACTTTGAAAAATCAATACGCACAAATAAGCTTACCGAAGCAAATCGCTTTTGCCTATGGCAATTTTTAAAGGCGTGAAATGTTTGTCGAGCAGTTTTTAACGTACCTCTACTGACACCTGCAGGTTTCATTTTGTCAGTGCAACGCAATAATAAAAATACCATTATAAATACTATAAAAAGGTGGAATATAAAATGTCTCCTTTAAACAATGTCACTAACTACTTAATCCGTCTCAACCTATATGCTAACTTTCAAAACGAAATCTATATGAGAAACTATAATATAATATAACAGCCAGTTGGTCAGCGGTCTTTTTGGTGCCCTTAATTTTTACAAGTAGCTCGGTGATGTCATCCAAGAACATTTCTGTACTTCCAGAAGTTCTCTTATTTAAATGCCAAGGCAATTACCCAGTGCAGTCTGACATTAATGTCCAGTTCTAGCAATTGTATCCTCGTCGTACCTTGTGGCTTCTTTGTCTGAATTAGAAAGTGATTCCAGAAAGTTTTGGGAGGAAGTTAAAAAGCGCAGATGAGAAAATGAGACGAGATCACGTGATGGTTCGTATCAAATGTGTGGGGCGGAGGGACATAAAGCCCAATATGTATCTGATTAACAAGCACTTAGTCTGATATTCCTCTGTGTGTTCAGGTATCAGCTTGTCTTATTCATTGTAAATATTTCTGCACCTACAGAATCAGATACAAGTGAAGACTGTATCTTAAATTACGTGCTTGCTTTGGTCATTTATTTACAGTATGCAGTACAGTAAGAGTACAGTAAGCTACAGAATCAGGTACAAGCGAAGACTGTATCTTAAATTACGTGCTTGCTTTGGTCATTTATTTACAGGATGCAGTACAGTAAGACAAACATCACTACTTTGAACAAACCTCAACTCATCTGGAACTGTTTGTGCTACAGACATACAGAAAACGTCTGTAACTGTAGATCCTGTAGCCTAAGAGGATTTGTGCTTGTGCTATTACTTTCATAAATGACTGGATATATGATGCCTGGCAGCCAATAAGAAGAGCAGAACAATTCCACAGATTCACATAAAGGAGAAAGCCATGCCATCCATAAGGGCCAGAATGTCAGAGATTTGAGAGGTACTCTTTTGACACTAAGCAACCACCTTCCCAAGTAACAGGGAACGTTCTCAGAACGTTAACTAGCGTTCTCTTAAAGGTATCAGCTGTCGGTATCGGTAACATTAGTAGAACTTTAACATTATATCAAAAATGTTATTCTTAAGTTGTTAGTGGACCATTTTAAAAACTATTTAAATATTTAATTCTGTTAATAGTTTTTTTAACCAAGCAATAACGTTAATACACTGTCTAAAAACCTGGATGTTTTGAACGTTCCTAGAATTTTCAAAATCACATTTTGTTAATGGACACATTAGGGAAACATTCTTACAACCAACAATTGTTAGCTGGGCCTGACGTTCACTTACAAGCCCACAATTATTAGTTTTGCACTTACAAGCAATAAGCAATGCAACTAATGCAACTAATGGCTGAATTTTAAATGAAGTGCCCAGTTTCCAGTTTTGTTATCGATTTATTTGGCGATTTATTCATTCATGCATGTATGCGTTCATAAATTACATTCATTTATTTCACCCTTTAATTTTGCACCACACACATCACCACACACTGGGGCAAAAATCACAAAACATTTTTATTATCCTATCAGCATAAAACAAAATACCAGTATGTGTTAAAAAAAAATGCATCGCTGCAATTCTTCATTTATGACCTGTTTGTTTTCTGCGGCTGTGTTGCATGCAGCCACTCTAGATTGCTGTGTAGACCTACTGCAGTATTATGTTATATAGCGGTTCAGTACAAAATGGCGATACACACTCTATAATCTACTCTGACACCTCTCCTAAGACATTGATCTATCTCTGTATCTGCAGAGAACTGTGGCGAAACAGCATTCGAGCAGTGCGGCGAGGGTCTGTTTGTCTTCATTAGCTTGCCTTCTGCTGTAAAACTGCTTTGCTATTTCTCATCTGCCTTTCCAGTAACACAGTAATGGACTTGAGGACACATGAGGTGCTGGAGAGTCCAGCAGATGATCTGTTGTTGTGCACTCACAGCGAAGACTCTGAACTCTGCTCACAATGTAATTGGCATTTGATCTGGAATGTTCATTTCATAATTGGTTAATGTTTCGCCTTTTTACCCTTCCAGCTAACAGCGAACATGATCAAAACTTGGCTCAAAAAGTTCTTTGAAAATTCTCTCAGTTATCAAAACATTTCTGCAGTACTGTTAGTAGAACGTTTTCTTAACCTATCCTATATATTAAAATCCTAAAGTTAGTGAAACATTTAAAAAAACATTACTGAATTAAGTTGAATAAGTTGAAATGCATTCTTATAACCAAGCAATAATGGTTATACAATGTCTAAAAAAAACGTAATGTTTTAAACGTTCCTAAAACTTTTAAAATATTTAACATGAACGTTACATGAATGCTATATAGTATCTTATTATACATTATACATTATTTAAAGGGTCAGAGAGAAGCTAAGCATTGTGGGAAAATTATGTAAATTAATTTATTAGTATTTACACCTACATTTACATTAATTTACACCTAATGAAATAAATAGGCGTATTTATAAGATATTCTCTGCAAAAAGAGAATTTAAAGTTTCATGGTGTTGCATCATATAAGTGTCAGTGTAAAGCCCAAGACACTTAAATCAGTCGCTTATGCAGATAAAGAAGAGCCAGTGAATGTGCACATTAAGTGCATGAAAAGTTAACTTATCTCTGCTTATCTGAACCTTTACATATCTGTGACCTTTACGTCTCTTTTGATGGCACAGCTCCCTCTAGTGGTAGCAGCCTGATGTACATCTTCAGGTTAGGATATCATTGTTAGGAGATCCATTGTTATTAAACGGAGATATGCAAAAGTTTAAACCTGACAGAGAAGGTTATCGCTATAGCGGCATTGAAGATATAATATCGTGCGTCAATAAACTAGTTTTTCTTGCTTTCCTCGGAATTTTGTACCTTGATGAATTTCGAAAAAGTACGTAGGGTAAAGTTGTATTTGTTAAAACAACCAACAGAGGGCAGTGTAAGTCACAAAGAGCGCTCCTGGTTTACTTGGGATTTTCGCCCACATCAAAACATCACTTGCCGGAATAAAACAGAACTAAATCCTTAGATCTGTCACAACAAAGAGTTTGATTTAGTAGTTTAGTCTGGGAATGGAAGAGTTTAGTAAACAAACAATGTGCGTGGAGTTCAGAACAGATCATTGGGGTTTGGGACTTGACTTGAGCTGTTTAAAATGATCAGCAGAAAAGGAAGTTCCTTCCGGTCTGATGACCTGTGAGTGCCAAAGTGATTGTTTAATAGAAGCTAATTTGGCTCAAAAGGAAAGAGACACACCTAAAAAGACATATTTACATCCCAGCTAACAGGAAACGTTCTCAAAACGTTGACTGGTTTTTCAAAGTTGGCCAAGTCTTCAAAAGTTCTTTCAGTAATGTTAGTAAAACTTTTGTTATATGTTATATTTATCAAAAATGTTATTTTAAAGTTGTTTGTGGAACGTTTTTAATTTTTGAATTGTGTCCTTATAACCAAACAATAATGTTAATACAATGTCTAAACGTAGATGTTTTGAACATTCCTGGAACATTCGAAACACTTAATGGAAACGTTAGGGAAATGTCCTTGCAACGTCCTTATTTTATTGTTATCGCGCTTTTACGGTTCAAAGATGGACGTAATCAAGACCATCACAACCTTTTCCAGTTTTTTGCGTGTGCCTTTGTGTTTAAAACATGTCAAAGCTTACATCTCATCTGCAGCATCTCAGGGACACGCGTCTCCAGCTTCCCCTCATGGTGTCTCTGTGCTATCTGTTGTTTGATCTCCATGCCCTCGGGTGGCGCCAGTCATCAAAGAGCACGATGAAGCACAGCCTGATGGTGGCTGGCTACCAGACATGCAGCGAAAAGGTGAACTTTTTCCAACAGATACTTATCAGACCTCAGGTCATCAAGCGCAGCGTTAGCTTACTCGGACAAAATCCACCCTCTGGGGCATGTGAACAGACGGCAGTTTATTTTCTGAAAGACGTAGATGAAGACCCTCAGGATTATGACTTTCAGTGTTTTAGTCCAACATGACAAGTGCGCAGGGTACAGACTTAGCTATTGGGCTAATCAGCAAACTAGCACACAAAGACAAAATGTAAGAGAAAAGTATGCTATCATAATTTACTGGGGCTATGCAGAATCACTGAACCACCAGAATCATCTGGTTAAAAAGCAGAGACAAGTGTTCACTATATGGCATATCTACCCAGATAACAGAGAACGTTAGCCAATGTTGTGAGAATGTTTCCTGAAAGTTCTCTCAAAGTTCTCTTAAAGTTAACCATAATGTTTTTAAAGTAACAGCAGTAGAACTTTATATATCATATTTCAAAAATGTTATTAATTGGTTAGTGGAATGTTTTACAAATTTAATGGAAACATTAGGGAAACATTCTTACAACCCAGTATTGTTAGCTGGGGGGGCTAAACACAATCACTGAACCACTGCGATCAGTCACCTGAATCAGCTTATTTACAGAGCTGAGACGAGTGTTCTCCACACAGCACATCTGGATGACACATGACTGTTCTGATGCTCTTCTCCATCATTTGATCATGTTTTAATGAACAACTGCTGTCATGATCAGAAGAACATACAGACAGACATCACTCAGAACTCAACTGATCATCTGCTTTCTGTGGGTGGTAATAATACCAACACGCAAATGTGAGTTGTTGCAGGATTGCAAAAGTTAATAAAAAAAAAGTTTTAAAAAAGTTAATAATGTTAATGTGTATTTTAGTGCATTTGCGAGTACTGAATACGCCACAGATGTTTGCGCTGAAAATGCGGCGTACAAAAATAATGCACGTAAATATCCAAGAGTAATTTAGAACTAAGGACAAACTATAATAATCTTTAATTATCAATCTAATTTCCTTATTATGGCCAGTGAAATGGTTGTTTATGAAAATAAAACTATGAAAATGACTTGCGGATTCCAAAACTTGCCCAAAAGAACATTTCTTTCAAACGCTCATTTTTGTGGTCTCGTAAATCTTATTCTTAGTGTCTTTTATTTATATATTTTAGTACTTAAGCTATTCACAGAGAACTCTAGAAAAAGAGACCAAAGACTAAACAGTTTACTCGTCCCAAATTCACTGATTTCCTCTGGTCAGTTTTGCTCTTTTGAGAACACCACAACAACAATGAAAGCCACCGTTCAGCACTGGCCCATAAACCCTGTTCTGAGATCAGTGCACAGATGTATTTATAGACCCCTCTTCCCCACAGATACCAGTTTGTTCCCCTGTCTGGTTATTTCCCCCCAGACGTTCCAGTGGTCAGGATCTAAAATAGTAAAGAAACAATAGAGTAAAATATAGAATTAAGCTGCTTAATTCTATATATAAGAAACGGGTGTGTATGACTGCTGCGTATAAAAATGACCAGTCTGAAAGACTGGCACAGATTTAGTTTTCTCTCTCATTATGGTCGCAGCCATTCCTGGAGAGGAATTTCGAAACTCACTCCCAAATGAAGCCCAGATGAACGGCTACCGACTCCAAAGTTAAAGCTTTACGCCACAAGAGAAAGTCGAGCACGCTCAGTTTAAGACAAACAACCATCAGAAAACAAATCTGAATCATTTTACAGAATTAAAAAATGGGAAGCAGGTCCGCATAACCTTTTCTGTTCTTATTCTCAAAGCTGCAACTCGTAACCTTGGCCATCTCTGTTTAAAGCAAACTCGTACTTGCGTGTTACTTTACGTATGTTTCATTACATGTTGAAATCAAATGAAGCCAAACTGGCATTTCCTGGGAAATCGGACCTGACAGCTTAAATTATATATCATTATTATAAACTTACCTTTATGAATCAGAGTGAGATCCGTAATGATCTGATCTGTAATGTAATAACTGATTGTTGTTTATTTTTAACCCAAGAAAGTTAAGGATTGCAGCTTTAAGGTAACGGATTTAAATCCGTGTGTATTACACACTAGCATGTATGTCGTTCTGTGTTTTGTTCTATAGACATCAATGATGCCCTCAAAATCACACACACTTAAAGAAAGGTGCTACAGTTCTACTTTCCTAAGCAGTTGGATTCGTGATTTGGCCGGGTGGCACATTTTAAAGTGTGTAAGGAAAAACAAAATGTACTTATCTTGCAGGGATCAAAGTCACATCTAGAGACTAGAATATTAAGGAGTTGGGCCTAAAACACCCTAGCGACCACATAGCAATGGACTTAAAAAACATTTGCACAGGCAACCAACATTGGGTTTATTTATAAAACAAAAGTCTACTTTGACTATCTCACCCACTGTATTGTTCTAAATAACTTTGCACAACTAGCAGAATTAAACTGTAATTTCTTGACTTGGCTACATCTGAAAGGCATGTTTCTGATTTGTTATTCTAGCAGAAACCCGCAGGCCAATGTACAGAACTGCATGTAAAAGTGTCAGTTCTCGAAGGCATATTTCAAGTCTGTCAGTGAAAAGGTTCGTTTCCCAGAACACTTGAATAATGAGGTGTGTGACCAACCCCTGATGGAATGTTCTTAAAGACTGACAGAAAACTGCTGCAACCTGCGGACGCGTTGCATGTAATATCTGGCTGTCAGTCATCGATTGTTTTTCAGGGTGAGCGCTAAATCACTGACAGTGAAGTATTCCTTGTATAATCAACAGAATAAACTCCAACATATGCAACATGCGTGATGTACATTAACCAAAGACAAATGAAACCATTGTTAGTGTCAATACTGTACATAAATGTATTTTAATCATTATAGATTTACAATATATTACACACAGGACAATACTGTGGCACAATACTTTCCGATATTTAGGACGTGTACACGTTTAGAGGCACTTTGTGAACAAAACACTGATTCTTTTATGTACAGCGTTTTCTCCCCTTTTTTGGCTCTCTGAATAGTGTGTCTGAATTTTATTCCAGAAGAAGTATTTACAATACACTTATTCTCCCTTTGGCTTATAAAGTACAATAAACTTCTTGGTAAAAGCTATACAAAACAGCACACTCACATTGTTAAAACACACTCATGCACAAAACATTCATGCGCTCATGCGCACACACACACACACACACACACACACACACCTGTTCCATTAAACACATTCTTCTATGAATCCATACAATCCTGAATTGATCTGTAAAACTCAAGCGTCTTACAATCTCCTATGATTGGTTAGTGTTAAGGCGACACATTTTCCTGATTATATTTGGCTCTCGGTCGGCTATAAGAGGAGAATATGAGTTTCTGTCCAGCTCCTCTAGTTTGGTAGCATGACCTTCCTCAGTGTGGGCTATGCATAAGAAATCTGATAAAGTGCATGAAATCTTTGGTTATGAAACGTAAAGCTTTATGAAAAAAATCATATTCCTCCTCTCCAACTCACTGCAACATCCACACATTCACTTTCTGCTGTTGTTGAAGAAAGTTTTGGGGAAAAACTGAATGACCAGCAGAGAGCGAGAGATGGTGGTCACTGAAGCTCCGAGCCTTGACTTTTCTTTCCCTTATTTATCATCGCTGACGCTCACGGAACAATCTTCCGGAATCTTCTCCTCGGAGCTGCTGCAGGTGGACAGCTTGTCTAGGTCGTCGTCCATCTCGTTGAAGCGCTCGGCCACGCACTGCGCTGTGAGCCGGGCCTCTGGGTCGTGGTCCCAACACTCATTAATGGTGGCACACACTGTAGCCACACCCTGAAGATGAAAAAGAAGTGTTTGTTTCAGTGGTTAACAGCTCAATGCTGCTTCTGAACTTTGCAAAGTCTAGTTCCACTTCTGATCATCCACACCTAAACCAGCTAATCTACTAATAACTGGGAAACAACGGTAAACTGTTTCCGAAGCTGCCATCAGTGATGAGGGTGTTCACACTGAACACAATTCACACCTCTAGCAAATTGCGGAAGGCTGCCGTGTCTCTGTGCCGTTGATATCTCGTGACTGCTCTTACACAGCTGTTGTAGTCGAGTGTATTAGGTGTCGAACCACTGAGCGTTCATAACACATTTCTGTCGTCACGATCATGCATTAAGATCTTCATCATATACTTCGGCTGAAAACCGAAGACCTTTAAGCTTCTCTGCTTCGCTAACAGGGCACTTTCAAAACGCTGGTTAACATTCTCTAAAAGTTCTCTCAACATTATTAAAGTAGTTCCTGAACACACACATTATATCTGTATCTATATAAACTATATATCTATATCTACATAGATTATATATATCTCTCTATATACACTATATATTTCTCTCTCTCTCTCTCTCTCTCTCTCTCTNATCTGTATCCATATAAACTATATATCTATATCTACATAGACTATATATATCTCTCTATATACACTATATATTTATCTCTCTATCTCTATATATCTATATCTATATAGACTATATATCTATCTAGATGTCCTGACTGAAAATGAAAATCACTGTCACTGTGACAGCCCTTCAGAGTTCACGTTGGGTTTTTATAAACACACGCATCTACGTTTCATGTTCTTGTACCTGGTGCTTCATCCAGTTGCTGGGGATCTCGGGTCTGCCCCTGTCTCGCAGAACGTTGTCCTTCATGCTCTCCACACAGGGGTGCTCTCGGACTTTAGAACCGAACGGAGGTTCATAGTCCTTCACCTCTGCAAAGACACACACACACACACACACGCACACGACCATCAGACGCTTATTCATGAATCGGGAACCTTGTAAAACTCTAACCACTTAGAACTACATGAAAAATCATCACAGGAGAGCGTTTTAACAGAGCTTTGGTTGTGATCGCTCAAAGAACTGAAGTGAGATTCAGTGAAGCCGAAAAACCTAAGGCTGGAATCAAGCCCCAGCTGGAAAAAAACATAAAAACATGTTTCATAAGCCTCGTTTTTTCTATCTGCTACAGGAAACCAAACCGTAAATGCGTCAACCGTAGAGATGGAATCGGATACGCTGTCGGAATACCAACACGGAACGATAATGAGACCCTGTTTATGAGTCATTTGTTTTCTTCATGAAAACAAATTGGTGAAATATGGGGCTAATCAATGGACTGTTCCAGGGAACTCCGAAAACAGATCTGCAGCGTGATTTTCCAGAGCTTGTGAAACAGCTCTGTGCAGCTGCAGAGGCCCAATCATATATCTGTCTTCAACCCTCATAGCTAAATACATCAAACGCGCACGCACACACACACTTGACCAGAACCAGCTATAGATAAAACACACATGGACTGCTAGAGGGTGRGGGGGGGGGGATCCACAAGAAACACCAAGTCCTCTAGAGTTTTGCAGAAGGGCATGATGTCATGAAACAGTGGATATGTTTACATTGTGGAGTATGTTTACACTGGAGCGCCTTGTTCTTGATTGGAGTGCATGTTATGTGGTTCTGCCCAGCGCTCTGGGCCCACAGGAAGGGGCTTGGCCAGAATGCGGCCCGGGATAGGAAGTGGAAGACTGTGATTGGGCCCCTGCAGAGAAGCTGACTCCACAAGCGGACACATCCTGTTTTTGACAAGTGGACTTCCCCTGTTTCAGCTCTTAAACAAAATACTCCCGCCCCTGAGGTGCTATTTATGCTGTCCTCAATGCCCCACAGCTGGTTTTAACCTGACTGCGACGAAACGGGCAAAACTCATTTCCATGTCTGTATCGGTCATGACCACGCTGGAGAAAAGCTACGACTGCGTTACTTAAAGATACAGTAGGCAGTCTCAGCGATCCTAGCAATAGCAAGCTAGCTTTGGAAGCATAAGATCCCACCCCTTCAGAGCTCTCTCCAAAGCCACGCCTTTGCATACATAGTTTGACTGACAAGCTGGACAACCTATCATAGCATTCGGAATGAGTGCAATGATTGGACAAACATTTTATGGTCCTGCGCCTTCCACAGAAGATATAAATACATTTAGACCACTACTAATTGCTTTCAGGATGTTAAGAGAATTTCAACCAGCATAAAACATGTTTCTGGATTAAATAAAAGCACCTACCCTGCATTTAACATGCCTAAAGACTATATATCAGGATATTTCCTGGTAACGTGTGAAGGTTTATCCCAGGAGGAGACATGGCTGTCTACAGCAGAAAGGTCACCTAGCATCAACAAGTCTTTGTTTACGTCTCTTCTCCTCCATTTCTTGCCTTGCTCAAGGGGTTCTCGCCTGGGCTCCAGAAACACGCTCGCTGTGTGTGGAATGCGGCGGTTTTGGGAACAGATGTCCTGCTGACTGAGGCCTCCCACCCTGGGCCCAGCCAGAAGTATCCAGGGAGACCTTTTTTTACTACAGTTTCCCCTTCAGATGAACCATGTGATACCTCCACAGACCTGCCGGCCTGACATTCTGTCTGGGAAAGTGTACATGAGTAAAAACAAAAAGCAGCCAGTCCGGGCAGATGGAGGTGAGATTCCTGCTTAAACACTATGACCTGTTTAAAAGTCTCGGGCTGCAGCAACAATGTTGTCTGACGGTAGAAATTCTACAGCGTTCCGTCATTTGCCACATCAGTGAACGGAAGAGCAAAACAACACTTGTTAACAAATGTTACTAAATGCCGACCTAATTAAAATTTTACGGCTAACTGAAAAAGCACAATACAAAATAAACCAAAATATGCTTGACAAAAAAAAACGATGAATAAAACTAACAAAAAAAACTAATTTAATTTGAATAGTTTGGAACCTTTACAATTATCCATCTTTATTAAACAAAAAATGTATGAAACCTAAACTAAACAATTATAGAAAACTAAAACCAAATTGAAAGTACAAATTGAAAATTAAACAGAAATAAAAACTAAACTTGTGCAGTACAACGTTTGCTGCTTGCGTTTCCGCAAAGAGTTGGAGTACACGAGAGGCGCGACTGCAGTGAATCTGAGACGTGTATTGATGGATAGCCACACTGCAAGGGGTCTCGCCACCTGCTAACCAGCTGCTGTCTTCCATTACCTCTGTCTGTCTGAGAGGGTGGGAAATTCTTCTTGGCTGGCAGCATCTCAAGTCGGTGCTCTGCTTTACTACTCCGGTCCAGACCACACCCCTTCAGGACATGTAGCACACGAAGCCAGCCAGTTTTTTCTCACTCACACAGTGATTTCTGCAGTCACTACCTTTAAAGAGTGTTATGCAGATTCATCCCCA
>JAZGTI010001513.1:0-43755 GCA_036877585.1 Botia kubotai
TATACATTGATTCTGAGTATGTGCTATCCCTGGGATCGAACCCATAACCTTGGCGTTGTTAACGCCATGCTCTAACCACTGAGCTACAGGAAAGCCACTGCTGTCAGTTGAACCGCTCTTTAAATGTTGAGAATATTTAAAAAACCTACTTGTGCGAACTAATCCTAATTATTACAACATTGTGAACTTCTTTTTTATAGTTATTTCTTAAGTAGTGATATAGACCTTTATCACACTTACTGCTTCAGGTACCTAATGGCTGAATGCTCTTGACAGCATTATTTAAGTTTTCACAATTTCCTGACACAAAATGAACTGAGGAAAGCATGGGTGAGACTTGTAGAGTGGGATGTCCTTTTTTAAGATACATGGGGGCACATTTGTGTGCATTTCGACAATGATTTGTCAAAAAGGTCTATTTTCTGTAGAATGACCACTTTGATGATTTTTTTGCAATTCTGTTGTCAACAAAAGTTGAGAACATCTAAAATACTGCAATATATTTTTGTCCAAATACTGAACACAGGAGAGCACAAATACCTTTAATGAATGTTGTTTCAGTGAGTAGGGATTAGAGTATGTTAGGTCTAAACTTTCCGAACATTTAGCAACTTGTAGTTTATAGGACTCCTTGTTCTTTCACATTGCCCAGCAGCAACTTGCCAGTACTAATACCTCTCTGTTCACTTTATCTGACACTGCATGCAAAAAGGAGGGAAGTTATCACAGCCTATTAGCACCTGCTAACTTTAAATTTACCCTGCTGAAAGTTAAAAAAAAAGTTAATCTTGATTGTAGACGATTGTTAACATGACCTGAGTAGATTTGCGTTAGCATTTATTTCTTTGCAGACTGCACAAATATTTTATTTACTCAAATTTTGTAATTTGACATATTGTTTTAGAGGTTGCTTTATTTAGGCTACGTCAATATTAGACAAAATTCGTTGCATAATGTCCCTCTTAGTAATAAGCTTAAGCTAACAGGATAACTAGCAACCAGAATACATTGACACTGCAATTGACTTGTAGTTAAAAATAAAGTTTTAGAAGAAGAACTTGTATCCGTTGTCTAGCTTCACTTTGGTATGGTAATTCACCAAGTGAACCACATATTCTTGGCCAAAGTTTGGCAAGAGGATGTAATCCGATGCGCCGGCGCCATTGCATTGATAGCCAAACCGGAAGAATCAATATGCTACTTTGATTCCGCTGTGATAAAGGTCTATTTCTTTTTCTCCCCTTTCATGGGAAGTACTTTCCGAGTTAAAATCAACTTCCGGGTAAATGTGCTTACTGGGTGGCATGAAAGATCTTCTTAATATCACTGAAAATAAAAACAACACTGATTGTTTAATGCTAATCCAACGCATTTAGGATAAATGACAGGTTGTAAAAGTTGTTTCAGACTTATCATTACGCGGTGGTTTTATTGTATAGTTGCAGAAGCGTTAACGTTTATTGTGAAACTATTGCATTGACTCATGGCTTTTATACCTACCAGCGTTTAAAGCAAAATGTTCCCTTGCTACATTAGAAGGCGTTTTTTGCTTTTTGGCGAAACGATTCCTCAATACCAGAGGAATATATCTAAGCACATCATTAAAACGAGTGATGACAACTGCGACCAAGCCAGCCTTCTGATGCGTCTGTGTGCGGATCGTTATTTTATTTCTTCGGATTCCTTCCACACCAAAACTTATATATATGGTCCTTTGGGTACCGAACTAAAGAAAAACATTCTTGAACAGTGGTGGACAGCAATAAGATCAAGAGCAAACGTGTTTGGGATCAATACTTCTGTGCAGAGTAGAACATGTGAGGAGGCTTTTAGGATCGTGAACTACAGGGATATTCAAGAAATCCTCCACCAGAACAGTTTCACTAAAGAAGAAGCATTTCAAAGAATCCAAAACCTTCTTAAACACAGTCTGTCTGTTCGGTCAAGTCTGCTACAGGGTGAGTGTATAAAAAAGAAGTTCCCGTGTTCTGTACTAGTAAAATAATGGCATGTCTTTAAAACAAAAAGCCACATTTATGGGGGCAGCAATTCACAATGGTGATTTTTAGATTTAATAATTGATTAAATTAGTAAATTATTATTAATGTTATGTACTTTAAATATCCAGAAGTTACGTTTTTAAAGTGCAACCCAAAATCTTTTCATTAATAATAAGCAATTTTCCTCACATAACTACAATGCTGGTAAACAATGAGTTCTGTTCTTTTGCACAACGAAATTGACAGTTCACATCAATAATTTAGAAAGCCAAAATTTATTGTAACAGTTTCAATTAATTTAATAACACTACTGGAAATGTCCTGGGTTACTCAACATACCCATGGTTTCCTGAGAGGAGGGAATGATACATTGTGTCAATAGCTGACACATTGGGGGAGAATGCCTTCCTACTAAAAATCCTGAAGCCTGACTGAATCATGCTATTGCAGAGCCAAATGTCCTGAATAGACATTCCCTTAGCTCAAGCCCAAGATGAAGCCATACTTCTTGTAGAATGGACATGAACGCCTAACAGGCATTCTGCCCCCTAGAGAAATAAGTCACCTGAATTGCCTCCACTGTCCAATGTGAAAGCCTCTGCCAAAGCGGCATGTTACAGCCACATATAGCACATATTGCAGCTCCCCCCCTCCTCTGAAGAGGAGCTAGGCAAATCAAATGCTTGCAGTGTAATAACCTGTGCTATGAATGGTGTTGAGAGCACTTTAGGTGTATTAATGCAGGGCTCGCAAAATTTCAAAATCCCTGGTAGCTCTTCGGGCAGGCACTCTTTAGATTTTGGTAGCTCGAAATGAATTTAAGTACAATATAGAATATTGTAAAGGAGACAAAACATCAATTAAAAACATTTTCAAAACACAATTAACAACAATTGTATAAAATAATCAAATTACAATCATCAATACTAATATTTGGTTCTAACTGAACTGAAATTTCTACGAACTTGTAAAAACAATATAGAACATAGAATCTGAAATATCAACTGAAGTCACAGATAAGAAAATGCCACTCAACATTGAGGTCATAGCGTCATAGCTTTCTCTATCTGTGCATCGGTCTCCACTTCAGAACTTAAATACCTGCGTAAATCCATGCACCTCTTATTTTCACACATGCACACATACAACTACCAGCGATTTTTCTCCATAGCGCATATGCTCTCTAACACATTTAATGGGAGATTTCACTTGTCACGTGAGGACAGTAATGGCTGACAGGACGAGTGTCACTGATACACAGTTTGCGCATTCACAAATTAAAGGTGAAAGTTGAAAACGAGCGCGCATTCCAACGTGATTTTAGTACCCCGCATATTGATAGTGGCTACCCGATGCCTGAAAATTACATACAACATGAAAGTGAAGTGAAAGTGACCTATTTGTATGGTAACCCATACCCAAAATGTGACCTCTGCATTTAACCCATCACTGGTGAGGAGTGAACACACACTGCAAGTTGTGAACACACACACACACACACCCGGAGCAGTGGGCAGCACACTACTGTGCCCGGGGAGCAATCAGGGGTTAGGTGCCTTGCTCAAGGGCACTTTAGTTGCTACCCCCAGCGCTGGAATCGAACCAGCAACCTTCTGATTACAAATCCAACTCACTAACCAGTAGGCCACAACTGCCGCCAGAGCACATGACCTCCCCGTCAGGGAATCGAACCCCGGTCTTCCAGGTGAGAGATACTGTCCACTACTAACGAGGACATAATTACCCAACCAAATTTGTGAGAGAATGCAAAAACATTGCAATATATTTTTCCTCATAAGATTGCCCAATGGGCAGGGCGAAAATACATTTTGGTAGCCCGACTGGATGACACAATAGCCCTGGGACGTCGGGCTAGCAATTTTGCGAGCCCTGTAATGAGTCTAGGTCTAAGTCTAACCCAACATTTATTCGGCCCAAACTGCATGCAAATAGCAATAACAGAAAGAGCTTGCGAATCCCCTACTTGCTTACCACACACTAGCGCCAGCAGCACCGTTTCCGTTTTCTTCAGCATTTCTGTTTTCCATTCACCGTTTTCTTCAGCACTAGCGGAATTAACTTCACTGGAGGAAAAGCATATTTCTTCCCTTCAGGCCAGTGGGCTTGACAGCGCTCGTCAGAGAGAAGAACAGAGGGCAAAGAGGCCAATCTTCACATCACAAAAGAGTTTATTTATGCAAGTGTGTGCAAACTAAAAGGTTTTAATGGTCAACAAGTAGGTACTTCATCTAATTCAGTACGTACTGTCAAGGGGTGTAAATCAGACATCCCCTCACAATACAATATAATATTGATTCACTCATCTAGCAATAAGATATTTGCCAATACCTAGAAAATGCAGCCATTAGATTACGTTTCGATTCATTCGGTGGAATATTGATCGATTTTTCGATGTGTAGATATGTGCCTAGTTTGCCCAACCAGTTACAGTTTTATTTGGACAAAATTCACAAATGCAACCAAAATATATTAACATCAATGTTTAATTAAACTCTTTGAAAATTGCACATCCAATGTCCCAGTCTTTTGTACCAAAATGTGCAGTAGTGCAAATTAATGAGGTACTCTAGTGGTAGGGAAAAAAATAAAAACATTGAAAATGTAATCTTTTGTTTACAAATGAAATGGGTTTTCTTTGTCTGCCCATCTGTTTTTCCAAATATAAAATATTCCCATACCCACAAATTGCGTATAACGGCAGACATAAAATCTGTCATTTCACTGCTACCACCGCTTTGTTGCATCGCAATCTGCTAGTTCTGACACACAGACACGCAATCTGCACAGGCAGGCTGTGTGTCTATCATATTATCTAATAAAGCTGCGCTGTGCCTCAGTATCAGACATTGTATTTTTATATTTACAAAATTTTTTATTTTTATATTGACGTAAATGTAAAAAACAATTACTTCAACACAATATAGAGGATTTAAAGCAGATATGTGTTGACAGGTGAATGAACATTTAACTTTAGGCTAACAGTAGACAAGCATCTGCTAAATGAATAAATGTACGAGTCGCATTATTAAGCAAGTCTACAGGAAGTTCAGCCTTGTAAGACTGGTCATGTAGGACTTTAATGGAGTGTCTCTTTAAAAGCTGGTTAGCAAGTGCTATGTTAATGAACGAATGACACCTAAATATGTCAATCAAAAAGTCAAACAGTACCATGAGCAACGTTTTTTTTGTCCCCATTAATCATGCATAAGCAGGGATATACCTTTATGTAATTATAATAAAATTAACTATAGTCTATTAACTATTAACTATACTCTAAACATTGAACTAAAGAGAGATAGGTTGAGTGTAAAGCCTGCCCACAGAGACCGTATCCTGCTCAATTAGGATGCACTGTTTGTCCCTCTCCTTAAATTTTGTCACTTTTAGTCTGTCCAGAGACCATGTTTAAATGTAATGCATAATAGAGAACACATGCATCAAAATACAGTTATAAAAGATGATCACCTCTGTTACAACAATATAATCAAGTAGATTTTTGAGGGATCATGGCAGATCTATATATGCTTTATACATTTGTAAAGACATGTGCAAGTAAGGAAAAGTTTCTCCTGAGAATTGCATCTTTAACATTATGTCAGACAATAATCAATTGTGTGTCATAATTATTTATCCCTCAAGGTGCTTTGCAACAGTATACTCAGGCTTTGGAGCTTGTAAATAGAAAATTGCCGTTTGGATTGGCAGAGATAGGCCTGTGCCATAAGTCTGATGATCAGTCTTTTGGGGATTCAACTAGTTGGTAAGGCCTAATTATTAGTCTCAAACCAGATAATTTTTGTTACTTTTAAATAAGTGACTTTTATTGAACAGCCATTAATACCAAAGGTTAATCATTTAAATGACTATTTACCTTATTCATTAACTGTTCTGCAAGTCTAAATCTATTTGTAATTTCTTTTAGTTCATCTGCAGTAACAGAATCATCCTTGGTTTGGTTCTGTTCGCCTCGGACTTCTTCACACTGGATGGACTATTGGGCTCGTCAGAGACTGCAGTGGTGGAGAAAGGTGAGAATTACAGTATAAAACAACACACAGTTTGTGCATAATAGCATTTATGAACATATTTTTTAAAGGTGGTCCTCACATAGCAATAAATAGTGACTGGTTAAATTTCTTTTTAAAGGTATTGTCTAACAACTCTTTACAGAGAATTACAAATGTTAATTATTGGTTTACGCAAAAATAGGCAGTTAAAATGTTCATTAAAACCTTTGTTTTCTGTTCAGAAATGCTTTCTCCATTTTCCTTTATCTTAAAGCAAAATAAAAAATGGACAAAATTTGGGTGTAAACTAGTGTTGCCACAATACCAAGATTATGACTTTGACACAATTCTGTGTATATTTATTGAAAACAATTAAAACTCACCTGACCAGCATGTTCCGGCCCTACTTTTTGAGGATTTCCTCCTCTTTATTAAAAAATTAATTAAATGCTACCATATAGGCCTGTGGTGAACAGCAGCTTTGTTTGTGTGCTTATTTAAACAAAACAGTGCGATTTTGCACATTTGCTTTGTTGACAAGCCATGAACAGGGTACAAGCACTTATATTTGCGGTCATGACTCGGTTCCTCACCTTTAAAGCTGCAGCGTGTATGAGAGGAAAGTATGACGTTCTCAGTAGGACTGCAGGGACACACGCACTGTCCTGTTGTGATGTAAAACAGAAAATATGGCTCTCCTTAAACAGTGTCTTTTTAAGTCGGACACACACTGCATTTTTTAAAAGTCCTTTGCGATTATTGCTTGTCAGACTGTATGAACATGATCCCCATTTCACACTGTAGCATCTCAGTTGTCACAATGTCAGATTATACAACAGTCAAGATGCATCAAAAACAGACACGCAGGAAAACTTGACCAGTTACATCATCAGTCTGTGACACGTTCGGTAAGATGTGTTCTCGTGCTAAAATGGTAGCAAGCAGTAAATGAAACGATCTGTAGGGTTAATTTTGTTAATGATTTGCTTTGATAATAAAAACAGAAATTAACAAAACATTTTCCTAAGGCAGTTTAAAGTTGTCACAAATTGCTTGTCTTTCATCAGAAAAACTTTTTTATTACAATTGCCATTTAATTGAACATGTCAAACCAAGCGATCAAAGACTACTGATTTTGGTCTAGGATTCTGAAAATGTTATAGGAGTTTAAAAATTTGTATCAGACGACCAAATCGTGGCCAAAATCGCACCGTGTGCACCCGAGTTTAAAGGATCTGTACTAATTAGATGTGCAATAGCACCGTTTTAACAGCTTTTGTAGTAACAGTATAGCAAAATTAGTGTGACCATAATAAGAACACAGCATTAGCACATACCATACAATAACTTTGTATGTTTAGCATGTTAAAACAATTTTATGGATCATGGGTGTAGTACAGGGCTGGACTCATAAGAAATTTTGCTGTAGTTTGCTTTAGGCCCATCTGACTTCAGTGTGTGTAATGTGGTGGATAAGGAACTGAAAGAGGGGGCATCTCAAGGCGTTAAAGTCCTCTATAAGTACCCCTGGGGCTTAGAGACCCTGGAGATACTGTGGAGCCTAGGGGACACTCAGCTGCAGAAGATTTACCAGGGAACACACACCAAACTACAGGTCAGATTAAACTGTGCATGTTGATTAATTTATATGGTAGGTTTGTTGGTGTAATGTAGCTTGTTTACATTTAAATATTATTTTTAGTAACATATGAATTTTATCCCAAAAAAAGAGCAATGTTCCACAAGGTGTAAAACATGTATTTCAGATTTGCAGGAAAACAATGAACTTTGTTTTTAAGATTATTGATTTAAACCTCAACAGTGCAGAGATGGAAGAAGGGTTGTAGTTCCCCATGTCATCTCTATAAGTGGAGATATGGACAAAGGCATGCTGGCTTACCTGTTTAACTCACTTCAGGTGCTGAAGAAAACTGACAGCAAACAGAAGCTTCATCAGCGGACAGTGAGTAATCTTACATTCTTTCCCATTTTCAGTATTATTATTTGAGGGAAAATGTTTAAGGCCATTCACATAATACATTTTTGTGTTTAAAATATGAGATACAGCACTATAGAGTAGTAAAAACATATATGTACTGTAACATATGGGTGGAAGTATTATATGTAAAATGCAATATGGAATATGCAAAATGGCATTGTATTCCTGTATTTAAATCTAAATTTTGTGCAAAATAAAATTCTAATTTAGTACTGTTTTTTACATTTGTCATTTCCAACACTAGTTTTAATTTGTAATTTAAATACATATTTTAGCACCTTATAAATTGCAGAATTAAAACTGCAGTCTGTAACTTTGGCTTTTTTCTATCGCCATCTATTTTTGAAACATAAAATTTAACAATTACTTTTGTTCAATTCTAAACCGCTCTTGTAGGCACATTTAAATGCTCCACAATCCTCAGCACGCCACACAGTATAGTAGTGTTTTTTTAACCATGCAGACAAAATAATTAAAACTGATGTTTACAGCAAGATTAGGCCCAACAGCTCAAATTATAAATCATTATTATGAACTTGTTAAACATTTTTTGCAGCTTTAAAATGTTTAAGCAAAAATAGTAGCAAAATAATTTTTCTTAATAATAAAGCAAATATGCATTACATTTAAACAACTGTTTTGGACCTTTTAATAAATGTAGAGGGATTTATTAAATTTTGTTCACAAATAAAGCATTCTCCACTGAAGATGTAATTATTTATGAACAAGTTCACTCAATTAATGTTAACCGATCTATTCTGCACCATCCCCTGTATAGGGGAAACAAAATTGTTCCAAATGGTAAATATTAATAATTAATCAGAATCAGTCAATGATTTTTAGGAAATCTTCATTGATGTAATACATTACTTTAACACTCTTATAGAGCACGTAGCAAAGATCAGCAGGATTAGGGACTTCAGATTAAACATAAACCACCACAACACGTCATTTTGTGTGATACAAACAGACTTTATTAACTACACTAAACGCATACTACACATACACAAACACACATACAGTTTGGCATTGAAAGAGGTTAAAGAAGGGTAAAGATAAGAATATAAGATTATTGGAAATTCAGCAGATCAACAGCCTGAACAAACCATCAGTTTCTTAATCCCAACACTAAAGCTAATGATAGTTAATACAGCAATTACTAAAACCAAGTATGATACTTGTATGTCTTGCCCATTGAAGGAAAGTGTCCTGATGCAGTTAGCTCTGGCTATTTTCTCAGAACCTGGCAATACTAAGTTAACTTTATTATTGATATCCAAAACTGTATGCCATATTTTCTTCTGCTAAATTATAATAAAACAGAGGTACTGATTATTGGATCGAATACCTCCAAATTTAAAATAGTAAAATATAACTTGTCTCTGAATAGTTGTACTGTCATGTTGTCTTACATGTTTTACATGATTAAAGACCTGGCTGTTCTGTTAGATAACAGTGTGTTGTGACATTTCCAATGCTTGTTCTATAGCATTGTTCCACCTTTAAAATATTTTAATTGCGACAGATACTTTTGTTTCAGACAGCGATAAGCTTATTCATGCATTTATTACCTCACTAATAGATTACTTTAACTCATTACTCTGTGGTGCCCTGCAGAGATATTATATATTATATAACACAAACATTTATTATATTGTATAACTTTTACATAACATGAATCTTCTCTACACTAACAACAGCGTGTCTTGTTGCAGTGTCTGTCTTTTGATTCCCAAGAACACCTAAGACTGACAGACTAAGCTCCCCTTTAGCATGCTCATCCCAATTCTGGTTCAGCCAGATGCTCAGTCTAGTGCAAATAAACGATGACTACTGTCGTAGCCTTTAACAGCAATAAGTCATTGGAATCTGTGATGATCATGTCCTGTACCACTATTTCCCAAGAACAAAAAGATACTGACAGACTAATCTGTCCAGAAGCTCAACCCCACATCAAAGAGCAAAGGTTTATAGGAAACATTGCATTAATATTATTTCAATTTTATTTATGTAGTGTATTTTACAATGTTGCATTGCAACAGTGGCAAGTAACCAAAACTCCAAAGATGTATAGACTTTGTGTACAGCCAAGGTTCTCAAAAGGCGGCCTGCGGGCAGCATCAGGCCCATTGCCCTTTAAAATGTGTCCCGCATTAGCACGGCCTGATCAGCATATAACGTCCTTTTTACGTCATATACTGATTGGTCTGCGCAGCAAAGAATAGAGTGGAGGATACCTAATAAGACCGTCATGAAAACTTTTATTTATAATTAAAAGTATGCTGCAATCAAGAGTAAAACAAATTAGTACACACAGTGTATTGAATGAATTTTTTAAAATCTAAAATTATTTTAATAGCATGCATGTTTTTCATGCAACCTATCACGAGACTTGTGCGTGAAACCGCCAAATCAGTTTAAGGATTCATTCATTTAAACATTAGTAATGTTTTTGTGCTTCTAGGCTTGGTAAGAACCAATGTGTAGTTATAGTTTTGTCATATTCTGTACATTTACAATGCAATACTGTGTTTAATCTCCAAAACCTGGTTTAATTGAATAAAGACGTTTGTATGGGCATTAAATTGTTGTTATTATCTTATTATTAAATAAATTAATATAAGCCAGTGGCCCTCTGTATTTCATGTGGTTGAAATGCGGCACTCTTGACCCCTGAAGTTGAGTACCTCTGGTGTACAGGCTTATTTTGGAGCCAGTACACCTGTTCTTATGGGAAGTGTCCCTGATTACGGTTTAGGGTTAAACCTTTCAGGGACTTGTAGGTGTGTTTACATATGCATTTGGCAGATGTTTTTATCCAAAGCGACTAACAGTACATTCAAGTTACATATTTTGTCAATACATGTGCTCCTTGGAAATTGAACCCACAACCTTTTCTACCACAATGCTCTACCATCTTAGCTAAAGTAACACACATGAATATTCTGCTACTAGCTAATTAGCTTAATTTTTAAATTCTGTGTATTATCAACTGGCCAGAATTTTTAGGTTGCAGTGAACATGAAGGACTGTAATTAAAAAAGAGCTCGCTCAGGTATTGAGGAGCTAAACCATTCAGGGCCTTGTAGGTAATCATCATTTTTTTTAATTTGTACAGTGCTTGAAAGGCAGTCAGTGCAGTGTTGACAGAACTGAACTAATATGGTCATACTTGTTTGTTCTTGTAAGAACTCTGGTTGTTGCATTTTGAACCTGCTGGAGTTTTTAAAGTAATGCATTGCAATAATTGTTGATGTCATGAATTTATTCATTAATTTTTCTTGTTTGATATAGAGCGCGTGTTGTAGTTTTGTTATATTTTTTAAGATGAAAGGCAAAGATTGGAAATGTGATTTTTAAAGGACAAATTGCTATCAAGAAGGACACTAGGATTCTTAGCTGATGAAGCAATCTTTATAGAGCATAAAGTATATAGAGTAAGACAATATTCTATGTTGTTCCATGTGAAAGATTTTGATCCAATAATTAAAACTTCGGTTTTGTCTCAATTCAGTAGCAGAAAGTTAGTTATCCAAGTTTTGATAGACTATACATTCTGTTAGTTTGGATAATTTATGTTTCTCAGTGGCCCCCGAAGGAATGTACAGGAGTATCATCAGCATAACAATGAAAACTAACTAATTACTCCCAGAGGATGCACATACAGGGTGAAAACTAGAGACCCAAGCACTGAGCCCTGCGGCACTCCATACTGAACTTGATCAGTAATGACACCTTTTCACTCACAGCAACAAACTGGAATCGGTCAGATAAATATGATTTAAACCATACCAGTGCAGTTCCATTTATGCTAACATAATTTTCAAGCCTATTTAAGAGAATGCTGTGGTCAGTAGTGTCAGGCTGTGCAAAGTTCGAGTAGCACTAGAGGAGAGATGGAGCCACGATCAGCCGACGAGAGCAAATCATTTGTCACTCTGATGAGAGCAGTCTCTGTATAATGATATGGTCTTAATCCTAACTGTATATTCCCACAGATACTGTTTCTTTCTAGAAATGAACATATCTGTTACGAGACACCACCTTTTCCAGTATTTTTAAATAAAAGGTAAATTTGTGATGGGTATGTAATTTACTAGATCCCTTGGAATAGAGTTGTGTTTTTTTTAAAAAGAGGTCTGGTAACAACCAGCTTGTAAGTTTTTGGGACATATCCCAACACTAATGATGATTAAATACTATGTAGAGGATCGCATGAATAATATTAAAACAACTGCCATTACATAGCTAACAATATAAGGGGAACCTCTTAGATCCTGTCTCTTAGACCTCTTAGATCCTCCCTAAAATAGTTTTACAGCTTTCCTAATTGTTTGTTGGGTGAGCTTCTTATAATTGTAATTTTTCTTATTAGGAGTCAAGCCCCGAAGGGCATAAAAAATAGATATAGATATATGAGGCTTTATATGGATATGAAAAAGGATATGTGGCTATTTCTTTAAAACAATGTGTTTTGACACAAAAACTTAATACATATCATATTAAACTTTTGTTTAAATCATGTAGTGATCTCTCTAGATTCTTTGAGGCATGCTGAGTCAAATGATATAGAGTGTTTCATGGTCAGCAGTTTTGGCTGTCAACCAATTTTAATTTTGTTGTAAAATGCCGTATTCATGGAACGCAGTAACAAATTGTTACGAAACTTAGTATGGTTTCTCGGGAGCAAGTTCGAAGAGCACTTGCAAAGTTTGGGGTTAGTGTCTACTAGTGGTAAGTGGGGTTTATGTCCACTAGTGGTTCAATGGAATGTTGTAAGCATTTTCCTAAATTTTATTATGTGACCTCCTACATTCCATGGCTAATGCAATCCTGCAATACCAAACTTGTCATAGTCAATGTGACTTACTGTCAGCCATTTTGATTTAAATCTACTTTCTCAAACTCTTCCTACAGCTTTTGTGCAATCTAGACACATGACTAAAAGTTATGGAATTCGTGTTGATTACTTAAATCATTTTCTTGTCCCATGTACCGCATATAAAATGTATTTTGAGACTGTGTCTTTGCAAAACATTTGTGTATTGACTTGAAACTGTTTGTGTCATTGTCACATTATCCTGACAGCCCCATAAAAGTTTGGTAATAGCACCACCTTTTGCCATTTCTGGGTTTCAAAACCCTTTCTGCCGTTTTGATTTTTTTCTTACAGCGTCGGTTTGATTTACACAAAATCTGGTACATTGCATCTACAAATACTGAAGACAAAGTTTCTTGATAAATCCAATCATTTTAATATACTGCATCAATGAGTTTGACAGTGAGCATGCAAAAATAAATATGAGCCTGTATTTTCGCTAAACCTTTTTGTATTGACATCACTGGCTTTACCTGAGGATGCATGCACAGTTTCATCACAGCGCCACCTACTGGTGTTCTTTGCTCAGCCATTTTGGGCATTGGCCAGTTTGAATTTTGTCGTAAAATGCAATATCTTCTGAATGCATTTCATATCTTTACACAACCTGGTTTGGTTCATCATCCGCATTGTCTGAGGGTAGTTACAAAGTTAATTAGGACTTGAAACTGTTGGTGGCACAAGTCAGTGTAAAAACATAGGTAAAAGCACTTAAACCACAATAAAATTGTTGTAACGTTTGTCCAGTAGGTGCCACTGTCACCAGATTTCTATGAGATGAACAAGATGTACTAGTGATGACACAAATTTTGTGTCAATACACAAAATTTTGGGAAGATACAGCCTTAAGTCCTATTGATGTGCTCGCCTTAGAATTCATTGACATGGTAGACGGGAACTGTTTGATCATGAGTTATTGTTATGAGTGTTCTTGCATGCTATATAACAAATTTCATACAGATCAGACAAATTTTGTTTGAGGTAAAAAAAAATGAAATAAAAATGAAATAAAATCCAATATGCAAGGTGCAGCAATAAAAATTCATCTGCTTTGTCCATGTTTGCATAGAAAAACAATGATAAAGCAGTGCAGTAAAACGCAAGAACTTGTTCTTTGTGAATCAGCCTTAAGAATGAGTTTTTATTGACAAAACAGAATGGAGAAGTTGAAAGTTTTTCTTTGCCTCAGGTTTTGAAGATACATCCCACTTTAACTCCTGTGAAAGTGGCCCTGGATATGGGACGAGGCTCTAATTCAGAACTTAGACAAGTACAGATTGACAAACATTAAAAACATTATAATAAAATGTATAATCTGCCAACAAAAATGTTAATAAAATATGTTTTCTCAGGTTTGTGAGGGGTTGCTCCAAGAATTTCTTGAAGTTGGAATTTCCACATGGCCTGGATACTTGGACACACTGCCCTCATCTCTAGAGAATTTACACACAAAGTTAAGCGTTGTTTTAATTTACTAAATGGTGCTCTTACCCTCAGTAATGTTTTTCTTAATGAAATCAATACTGAGAGAATGTCTTCTGTCTGTTGCAGGTATGATGAGATGGGTGTCCTCTTCACAGTGCTGGTCAGTGAGACCACACTAAAGAATGGCCTTCTACTGGTGCGTAACAGGGATACCACCATTAGAGAGACTATGCACATCTCAGAGATCAAACAGTTCTTGCTTAAATACATATCTGCCTCAGAGAATCTCTAACTTTTCTTTTTTTGAGTGAATGGTAGGCATTCTTGTACTGTAATAAATATTGCTGACCCAGGTGTTGCAAGCATGTTATTAACTATGTTGAGAATGATATAACTATTACCAGATTGTTACTGTAATAAATTACTATTATTTTATTTATTTTAATAAATCATACATAACAATTGTATATAGAGTTTTTTTTTAAATCTTTGTATCTGAAAAAAATGTTAAAGGAATAGTTCATCCAAAAATGAAAATTCTCTTATAATGTATACACTCTTGCCATCTTACCATAGAAGAAGGCTATATGGCTTTTTTCAGCTAAATACAAACAAAGATTTGAATGCCATAAGCATAAGTAAATTATAAAAAACAATAATAATTTAAAAGATAAAAGAATTATAAAGAATTTTCATTTTTTAAAAGCTAAAGTGGGTGATTTTTTCCCAGAAACATTTTTGTTATGCTCTTTGAAAGTCTCTTCCCTTTCTGATAGCAATCGAGTGATCTAAATATATTTATGTAAATGCATATCTTCTGTAGGCACAGGACTATAAAATGTTCGTTTTTAACATTACATTAGGTCTGAAAGCCAAGACATGCTAGGATCTCATGGTAGGAAGTCTTAGGGTGTTTTCACACCTGCCTTATTTAGTTTACTTGCCTGTCAGATAAATTTAATAAGAAATATTTTTGTTCATATTAAACTCTTCAATAATATAGATTGCAAACTCTGGAAATGAGCTCAGTGTGTGACGCATCTATTCTGAACAGAAAAGACATGACATTTCTGTGTATTACTCTAAGGAGAAATATCTGATACAGGAGATTCAAGCAAAAGTTTAAGTTTGTTTTCCATTTAATCCCATTGCTGTCTAGGATATGAAAGATGTCTGTTATGTTAGTTGTCTGTCTAATAGAATGAGTTTACATTTTATTTCAATTTTTGTTTTTTTTAAATATTGTAAGTTACATCTCATATTTTGGTAACTTCCGTTTTTAATTTTTTTTTACTTTGCTTTTATCCTGTTACACACAGGGCACCATGAATTTTCCAAGAAATCGTTGAAAAAGATTTTACACCACTGATAGTAGGGGAATAGATGAATTAAAGTAACAATGGCTATTTAAATATGCTCATTATAATTTTCCCCAGCAATTAACCGGTAGGTTGAGCAATGCATACAGTCACAAAATATCGTACCAAGCTTGTTTTCGTGCAATATTGAGTTTAGTGGAGTGGTGTGCCGGTTTTAACGATTAATGGATGATCTGTTCGTCGGTCGTTTATACTACGACACAGTAGGTGGCGGTACTTGTTTTGCGCACTGCAATTCAATAGCAGCAGGAAGAAGACCCTCATCCGCTTGTTCATCATTATTAGACGTGTGCTTTCTGAAAAATGGCTGAAGAGCAGCAGAATGCGGTGAAAACACCGACAATGGACGAAAATAAAGAGAATAACGTCGACGAGAGCCTGGGCTTGGAGAGTATCCTAACTGTTAAACCGTTTGTGTTAGTTATTTCTCTATCGGTGTAAGTGAACAGCAATAATTCATCAGTTTAGCTGACTGGTTTGCCTTGTACTGGGGACTTATGGTATACGTGTCACTAAATAACTTAATTAAAATAATACCTAGGCACGGGAAGGTTTTTCTGTATAATTAAGAGAAAAGTTTGATTTTCGCAGATGTTGCTCAGTGTTAACTCAAGATTGGCGTTATTGTGGGAAAGCCACAATAAGCACTTTCGGTAAATTTGGAGATCATGTCTCCTTTGGGTTTGTAATACTGCACAACAAACAGTGCACATTAAGATCACATCATGCTGTAAGTGAAATATCTGGGATTTAAGAATCCTTAGCGTTGGCTTTAGTCTTGCAGATCATCAAGGACTCTCAGCAGCAACATGGACTTAGACATGGAGATTACCAGCGCTACAGGTAAGACAGTGGCCATACAGTATCACAAAATTAGCTGGTAACTGATATCGTACACAGCTGGATCAAACATTTAGATGTTGCTGCAAAGAAATCTATATTTTAACAAATTTATTTCTTGTATTTTAAATTGCGTTGCAGTGCAAATGTTGTGGGTCGGATTCCCAGGGGAGCACACATACTTACAAAATGTATAACTTGAATGTACTGTAAGTCGCTTTGGATAAAAGCGTCTGCCAAATGCATTAATGTATATGTAAAAATAATTTAAACTTGATAAGAATTGTAAAACTCGTTTACAACAACCACACGTACTGATCGTCATGTAATATAAGTCCGAGACGCATAGTTGTTTTTATGCATACAATAAGATATAAGAAATCGAACTACAACGAACGGTTCGTGGGGACTACAACGAGTTTCCTCCGGATTATTTAACGTCACAACATCCGGAAGTTAAATAAACCCCGCCTCCTTTAATAATAAAGAGCAGTAGTGTGGTATTGCCATGCTGACAAAACGTTAACCACTCGGAGCTCAATGAGTATTTCAGAAGGTGGGACCGGAACTATGTGCGTTTGAACAAGGAATCAATGAATGTAAATTTGCATACATCAATAAATGTAAATGAATCAAAAATCTATTCTAGTCCATACCAAAAACAAAATCAAGACTGGACAAAAAAGGTACAATAGGTAAAGTCACAGCAGCTTAATATTCATACAGCTGTCTAATATTCATACAGCTGCTGGCATTAATATTAATCGAATAATAAAAGAACAAAAGAGAATATCTTAGTTGACTGAATAGCTTTTGTAGCTTTAATAAGAATTCTCTGATTTTAATAGAGCTTCCATTTAACAAAATCGATTCTTAATGTGCATGCTTAAGAGATTGTAAATACTATCTAATGTTATCCTCACGTCCTGTGTGGGCCTATTGTTAATGTAAATGTGTATTTCTATAACATAGCTAACTAGGAGGGTTTCAGTTAAAAGCATTTGTATTACATTATGTATTTTATGTGTGCAAAACTAAAATGTTTGATTACTAAGTAATTAAATGAAATCACTAAAAACCCAGCCCTAACCATTTGTGGAATTATAGCACTGGGTAGTTATAGGAATTAAGTTACAGGAACTTGAAACCAAGATGATCCTCAAGAATTTTCCCTTGGGCCATTTTCGTGGTTGCACTGACACTGGCAGTAGGAACTTTGATATGAAGTAAGCTGGCTGATAGTGCGGCATTCAAAAAACATGAAAGACGCAGTGATCGGTGTTGTTTGTTTGTTGTAAGTTTAGTGATAACTTAGGGTTAGGTTAGGGTTGATAAACCACCTCGTCAAGTGGGACAGCGCACAATTAAACAAACCACACCCAGGCACGGTTTGGAGCGATCACACTGGTCAAACAAAACAGGTTTTGGGGGGTCAAATGTGCCTGGGTGTGGTTCAGAGTGCCCAGTGTGAGTACATACTAAAATACTGTTCCGTGGCAACGTATGGCCAGTCAATATACACTTATGTCAGTGGTGTTTCCTATTATGCTGGGTTAGACTCCACTCTGACTGTTTCTATAACTAAAATTATTCCTCGCTTCTGTTGTGTGAGCACCCCAAAAACTAGGAACTACTACTTCTTGGCTGTAGTTAAACTGTATGTAAGCAGTTTGTGTTGTGCTCCTTATAATGAATGCATACCTTCAGAAAATCCCAGAATGAAAAGTGCCGGATCCGGCTGCAATTGCACCCTAAAAATCTCTTTAAGAGCACATCAAAAATTCCAATCCAATAACTCTGTATTTTGGAGAAAAAATTAAAACTATGGGACAAATCAGCATCTACTAAATTACATTTGTCACAAATAGGTGAAACATTTTGAAAAATTCTATGTAATTTCTTTCGGGGAATTTAAATTTCTGTTGCAGTTGACTAAAAGATGCCAGAGCCCCATCAATGAAAAGGTCTCCTATAGTACGAATACCCATTTCTTCCCGTTGCACAAAGGTCCTATCCAATTTTGATGGGGTAAATGATGGATTCTTAGCAATAGGAGTTAGAAATGAAAGGGACTTTATTTTGAAGTGTTCTTTTATCTGTTTCCATATACGAAGTATATTTCGAAGTATGATACTATTATTGAAGGTAGAATGATCCAGAGTTACAGGGGATAGAATTACTGCTCCTGGATTGTATGGATAACACTGATCACGGACTATTTGGAGCCAAAATGGCGGAGCATCATGATCATCCAACCACACTGAAATTTGACTTGTATAACAAACCCAGTAATAAAGACGCAAGTCTGGAAGTGCCAAACCTCCCTCTTGTTTAGGTTTACAGAGTTGTGCCTTTTTAACTCTGATTTTTGTATCCCCACAAGAACGGAAGAATTATCGAATCTAATTGCTTAAAAAATACCAAACAGAGAAATTGGGAGTGCTCTCCAAAATTGTATATTAGCTTGCAATTTGGAAATTAAAGGAGTAAAGTTGGCCTTTAAAAGCGAAGAATATTTATTAGTAACTACAATTCCGAGATAAGTAGATTTTTCCATTGAAACTTTAAATGGAGAAGATTGTATCGAAGACAGATCTTTTAGTCCAATGGGCATTAGCTCCCTCTTTGGAGATTAAAGGGACCAGACAAAGTATTATTAGTTAATACCTGAGCTGAATGGCTTTTATACAGAATCTTAATCCAATTTATAAAGTTATTACCTACATCAAATTTTTGTAGTACTGCAAAAAGATAGTGCCATTCAGCATTGAGCGAGATTATTACCAGATTTTCTTGAATAGCTTTGGAGTGATACATTGAAAAATACCACTAATTAAACTACCAAGTCTATTTGCAAGAATCTTTGACAGTATTTTCTGATCTACGTTAAGGAGAGAGATCGGTCTGTATCCTTTGACCCCCTCTGTACTTTTACCTTTTTTTGGAATAACAGTTATAACTGCTTCATTAAACCTTGCTGGTAGTCCAGTCACTAATGCCTCATCAAATGTTCTGAGGAGGTAGGGGGAGAGTATATCATTACATTTTTTTTATATAACTCAGAGGGCAATTTATCTGGGCCTGGAGTTTTACCACTCTTTAAGGAATTAACTGTGCTTTTTAACTCTTCTAAAGAAATATCCTTATTAAGAGAATCACGCTCATCTTGATTAAGAGAGGGAAGATTAAATTTATTTAGAAACTTATTTAGAAACTTATCCATAGCTTGTAAGTCAATGCAAGGGTCAGAGGAGTATACATTTGAATAGAATTCCTTGAAGCAATTATTTATATCTTTAGATGAAGTACATTGGATTCCAAATTTTGTCTTAATCTTATGAATTGTTTTCTAATTTACGTAACTGTCTTGCAAGTAGTTTATGTGGCTTATCCCTGAATTCAAAATATTTCTGTTTAATGAAAAGGAATGATTTACTCAATTTGTCTGAAACAAATTTATTGTACTCATATCTTAACTGTAGATTTTTTTTTTTGTAAATTTCTAATGAGGGCTTTTGTGCATTTTCATTATCTAATTGATAAATTTGTTTCCCTAACTCTAAACGTTTTGCTTTATACAGTTTATTTCTGGAACCCTGGTAAGATATAACACATCCTCTTAAAAATGCTTTTAGTGTTTCCCAGAGTAGTTCTGGTGAAACTTCGAGGGTATCATTATTCTCAAAAAATATTTCCAATTGTATAAGCATGTAATAGTAAAATTTAGGGTCACTGGCAAGCCGAGGATCCATTCTCCACACAGGACGCGAGGATGTTAAATTATTAAAGGCAAGTTCAAATGTGACAGGAGCATGATCTGAAATTAGTGTGTCATGGATCTTATTCATGACATTGGAAATTAATTTTTCTACCAAAAAGTAATCAATGCATATGTATACATTGTGAACTTGTGAATGAAAGTTATAATCTCTCACGGTGGGATGAAAAAGTCTCCATGTATCCACTAAATTAGAGTTATTAATAAATGCATTTAAAAAGTTCCTTGAATTGGACTGGGTGGCTCTCTTAGAAGATGATCTGTCCAGGTATGCATCTAGGACGCAGTTAAAGTCCCCCCCACGATTAAATTAGTTTGAGACATATTAGGAATGAGCTCAAAAACTGTCTTGAAAAAATCTGGGTTGTCATAATTTGGGGCATAAATATTTACTAATGTAATAGGGAAGGAATGTATCTTGCCGGATAATATAATGTACCGACCTTCTTTGTCTGCTTTCAAGGTTTTAAGTTTAAATGGCACACCTTTTCATATTAGGATAGTGACTCCTCAAGCTTTAACTGAAAAATTGGACTGATATATATTTTCTATCCACCTGCATTTCAACTTATCCTTGGAATCAAATTTCAGATGCGTTTCCTGCATAAAAATTATATCCGCAGAAAGTGATTATAAGTGTGATAGTACTACTTTTAACAGGGTGATTTATTCCTTTCACGTTCCACAAAGCGAAAACAAGCCCCTGTCTGTTACTTGATGTTACAGCATTATTTTGCATCATTAAGAACCTAATAAATTATCACCACACATTTTACCACTTTGATGTGTCTCAAACAGGTCCCCACCCACTCACCAACTTAAATAACAGCCCCGTCATCTAACTGACAATTAGAACCACCGGTACGAGACGAAGTAGGCTAAATTGAAAAGTTGAACTGGAGAAGAAAAAAAAATCAGAACAGTAATAATATGAATAACACACAAATTAAGTATTGTAGAAAACACCTAACATATAAAAACATCTCAGAATATACAGAAAAGAAAAGGAACAGGTACCGAATAGGTTATGCTTAAGAGAAAAAAAAATGCACTCAAACGAGTGATCGCACTGATCTCAATTATGCAACATCCTTACAGGTGGGTGCTAAGGCAAATCAGCCTTCTCTTTTAGCCGCATTCAAGAATTTGAGTGAGGTGATTTCTTGTGTTGTCAAGAAACTGAAGCCTCAAATGGCCAGATGAACAGCAGCACATTACTAGATCTAAGTTGGACGATAGATTCTTACTGTCCAGCTGAGAACAGCCTCCCTGCCATAATCTCCAAATCTTCCCCTACCTTCACATTGAGGTGTCGAAGTCATGGAAGAATCGATTTTCTGCTCATGTGTTTACTCCCACTATGAGTAATTATTATTAGTAATTAGAAAGGCTTGCAGGCTGCTTCTCCCCTTCTACAGAATCCTGCCTTGCCCTCTAGCCCATGTAGGGTTACATCTAGTTTAGTGGGAGGGCTTATGCAGCAGCAGGTCAGGCTGGTGCATCTTTGCACACTATGGCAATTTTGCAGGCGTACCAAGCCAACCTGGGCCATGGTGGGGCATTGGAACCGGATGCAGTTCAGGAGCTCTGCGGAGCCACAGATCTTGGACAGATGACAGTTGGAGGTGTTCAAGGATCTCCTCCCCCACCAAGGCCAGGCATCTGCAGCGTCTGTTGTTTCATCCACCTTGTCTCATTTAAGGTAGTCTTTTGCTTACATGCAACAGCAGAAGGCCAGGATGGCAGCTTCAGCACCCTTGCAAAGACCTAGGGCGGTGGACGGAACACACAGGCCTCACAACCCATAAGGAAGTTTGATTCTAAGACTGTGCTTTCCTCAAGGACTGCAAAGAAGAACATCTGATGTCAACAGTACAATAGTAGGGGCCAGACCAATCAGGGAGTGTTTGTGTGCATGTCAACATCTTGTGCCAGATCGCTTCTGCTTTTCTCACCACCTCAAGTGTTTCAGGAGGCAGAAACACCTGGCGTTTCATCCCTTCTATCCTCTCTTTATCCTGTCCAACCATGTCCTTCCGGTTCTCTTTTTCAGGATACCGGGCAGGTAGAAATTATAATACCTTAGCGTGGAACCTTCTGCCCAGTATATCCCCATGGCTGTTGAATACAATAGAGAGAGGATACAGAATTCTGTCTGTCTCATCCTCCACGTCTCAACAACATTCTGCAGACTGTAGTGTTAGGAGAGCAACAGCAGGTGCTGGCCAGAGAGCTCAAGACTCTTTTGGTGCTGGCAGTTATATTGCCAGCACACAGGAAGTTTATTAGGTTCGCTTTTAGAGGTAGGGCTGCAATTTGGGGAAAAAAATCTGATTGCATTTTTTTCTGATTTTAAAATGTGATTTGTTATCATTTAAAAAACCTGCTACAGGTTTGTTGTGATTTCACCAGCATCAAAGAGAAATCAAGCATAATCACAAGCTATTCTAACACTGTGCTGCTGTTTAAAACCACTGTTGTAATGCTGCAAGCATCTGTCATGACAAATTAAGAAACTAACTACAGTATCTTGAATACAGTTAAATTAACATATAAATAAAATCATAAACTTTTTAAACTTTGCTCTTCTGAAAACACTTGTTTGTTGCGGAGTTGAACTGCTACTCCTGTTCATCTTTGCTCATTCAATCAGCATGTGCAGTGTTAAAATGCCTCCTACCATTTAAACTGCGTCAAACGTAAAATGCGCAGGAAGCAAACTGTCAAGGACTATGTGGATGCTTGTTACTATATTTAAGTCCTTAATCGAAATAATTTACAGCTCTTGCGATTTGAAAATCGCATTCTTTCAAATTGCTATTTTGGTTTATAAACAATTAATTGTTTGGAGGTGAAGCTTAGCAATATCAAGTGCTTCCTTTCTGCCTAGCCCTATCACAACAAACCTTTACAAAGTGTGTGGATGCAGCTCTGGCTCCCTTCAGTCTCCAGGGCATTAGCATTCTAAATTACATATTCAACTGGCTAGCCAGGGCTAGCTCTCAAGAACCAGCTGCACAGCATTGAGACATTATAAAAGGTGTTCAGGGCTGAAACCTAACCCCCAGAAAAGCCTACTTTCTCTAGTACAGAGAACTGCATTTCTATGATGCGGGTACAATTGTCTTCTGCTTGTTTGGAGTCAATCCATGATGCTGTAAGCAGCGAACAGTCATCTAGATTCAGAAGCTGTTAGGCCTTGTGGCAGCAGGCAGGTGCCATGAAGTGGATGGATGCCGTGGTACAGATGTGACTGAGAATATAATAGTCCTAGCAAAGGTTGGTAGCATCGTTATGGCTTACACAAGTCTGGTTCTCAGACTTAATGTCTTGCTTGTACAAACTCCCTTGTGAGCTCCCAGTCCATGTTGACCCAGTTCACAGCCTTATTGTTTCAGTGCTGTGCAATAGCACCTTTTCGCGGTGTTGGCTCCTGTTACCATCAAGGTTTATGTGGCTGTTGTTTCTGCAAGACATGAATCTGTTGATGGTGCCCCTATTGGGTTATACAGCGGAGGCCTTTTTGTCACACATGGGCCCGTTTTTGGAACACTTTGTAGTCAGCCTTAGATAAGTTTCTGATTTTCAAGGTGATTCAGGTATAGGCTCTGACATCACTCAAGAGGTTAGTAGGATCTACAGGCTCTTTCTGTAGACCCTGCCTGTTGGGATTTGTGCCCCTGGCTTTGTTAAAGCCATTGTGCACCTTAGACCAGATTATATCCCCAAAGTTCTGGCTACAGGAAGGTTCTGGAAACAGAAAAGGTTTATTGTGTCCATTTAGAGATTTAAGGATATATGTCCACTGCTCTAGGCAGTGGCGTAAGACCTCTTAGTCTGTTTTTGCAGTCACAGCTGAGGTAATGGGGTCACCAAACAGTGTGTATCTCACTAGATCACAGATGCTGTTACCCTGGGCATTAGGGCCCACTCTACCATTAGTCTAGCATCCAAAGCACTGTTTAGGGGTGCATCTCTAAGTGATGTTTGTGCAGCAGACTGGTCCTCTCTGCACACTTTTATTCTATTTTACAGTTTAGACTTCAACCACAGGCACTCAACTCCTCCTAGGGTGACATTTTCTTTCTTCTTTTGATGTTTTCTCTACCAATATTTCACAGCATCTGGGGCCTTCACGGCCTTCCTTCAGACTTCGAATCTGATCATCTTTTCCAGGTGCCTTTTAAAGGCTACGTGGCATGCAACACTGTCACGTGATCTTGACCTGCTTATACATAAATATCCGGAGATGTTCCTGATGTTTAAGTGTTAAACTGTCATGTGATCAGTGCAGATGTCATATGTGCAAAAAGCGAGAGTAAATATACTAAAAAAATGACGACATTCAAATGCAACAGCACCATATATCTTGCCTAATGTGAGGATTTAAGGAATCATTTACGATTTCCAAAATTTGTCTCATCCGCATTGACTGATGACAATTGGTTGTCTAATTTAAAAAGTGCCAAATATCATCAGTATATTGTTAAATCATTAGACAGATTTGTCCTTGAATTGTTGTTTCTCTCTGTCACCAAAGGGGTTACTGCTCTAGGCG
This sequence comes from Botia kubotai, assembly GCA_036877585.1. NCBI lineage: Eukaryota > Metazoa > Chordata > Actinopteri > Cypriniformes > Botiidae > Botia > Botia kubotai. Next base: position 24,887 of record JAZGTI010001513.1, read on the forward strand.
GTTGCGTCGATTGAGGAAGACTCTAGGCTTTAAAATGGGCAACAGGCATAAGTTTGCAGGAAAGAAAGTGACAGTGGATATGCTTTCTGACAACAGGTAAGTCCGGTTCACATGAAATCTATTTAACCTGGTTAGGAGCTCACATGGCAAAGCACCATAGATGGTAACAGTTAGTAAATGATTGATTTGTTTCCAGTCCCAGAATTCAAGGATTTTTGTCTGAAATATGGTTATAAATGGAGACCATTTTATACCCTCCCTCATTCTCTTTCTACCCCAGATATCTGTTATTAGTTTTAATGGAAGCAGAAAGAGCATGGAGTTATGCCATGCAGCTGAAACAGGAAGCAAACACTGAGCCCCGAAAGCGCTTCCACCTGCTGGCTCGTCTGCGGAAGGCTGCTAAACATGGAGAGCAGCTCGAAAAGCTGTGTGAAAGTCCTTGTGTAGATGCCAAGACCAAACTAGAGGCTCAGGTGTGACTGCCTTTTATTCATATATTCCATCTGCTTGCCAGTAGGATTTTTGGAGGTTACCTTTTTATAGATCAGCAATGGGAACAATAGAGACCAGACTATTCAGATTTATGTGACACTGGCCTGACCTGTTTCTTGATCAAGTTGACCCTTTTACAGAAATGGTGGCTGCATAAATAGAGGTAGATCCTACAAGCCATACTTAGGATGGGTAATTACAGGCATGTGTTATTCAGTCCAAACCTAAATGGGCATTGCTTTGTGGCCACTTTAAGGCTAGTATTTTGACTCATTTTACAAAAGCAAATCATCTAATAAATTTGACAAAAATCTTTGAAATTTACTCCAAAGCATACTATCTGGATCACAAGCTAATAAACTCGCACTACCCTGCTTGTTTTCAAAGCTACTTTATATAAAAACCATCTTATTTAAGGAATTTATAAATAACTAATTTGTAATGGTGACGGAGCATGTGCGTTATGTATTTGACTGGTGAGACTGTGTGTCTTCATTTATTTTACATAAATGAGCACTCTTGAATACAACCCAGCACTCCTCACATGAAGTGTTCGGGATATGTTACAAGAATGCTTTCAGTTGCTTTGCTCTCTGTTTTGGACCAGAGTGTATACCATGACAGAGGAAATTAACAAGGTATTGATCCCATACTCGACTTTATAAGCAAAGAACCTAGTTTTTATTTTTTAGAATCTAATATAATGTGGCTTTACCGAAATGTCTGTGTGATTTTAGTATATGTAAGCAATCATGTCAAATTATTCAGCATTTTGGAGCAGTTACAGAAATTGAGTCTTTTTGTTTAGTTGGTTTATGCACATTTGATGTTTACTGATTTTGTCACTTCTTTTGTGAAAACATCTAAGATATTGCAAATTGTTAGTGTGGATCTCACCAAAATGCATCTTAACACCAGAGGTAAATTGTGCCAGAGTAAATATTGGACGCCGAATTGATTAAACTGTCTTCTACTATCTATGTGTTTGCTGATATCTGTAGGCTTACACTGCATATCTTACTGGAATGGTTGAGTTTGAACTGCAGGAATGGAAATCTGCCATGGAGGCCTTCAACAAGTGCAAGTGAGTGTGTTTGTTTAGTTGAGATTCAGTCTCTATCAGTCATTATGCATCTGTTGCACTCTGCAGAAACTGTGAACACCATATGTCATCATTCTATGCCCATTCTACTTTTATAACTAATACTATTTCTGTTGACATGCACTACTGCTGAATTTGTAAGGTGCTTTTTCCCCTGAGCTGTAATACAAACTCTAATACTGTAGTTTTGTGCCCTAAACACCATAGCTTAAACTGTTAGACTCTAGGCACTTGTTTAATTGTAGCTTCAATATTTCCTTTTGCTCAGCTGAACATGGACAAGCAATCCCAAAATCATTGCTTCAATTTATAGGGTGCGACCATACTGATGAAATGTCCCTTCAATACAGAAATTTTACACAAATTTTAATGCGCTTAAATGCACTGCTGATGGTTTCCTTCCACAGTGCCCAGATGTGACTAATCAATAATAAAATTGATCAATTTTTCATATTGATCATAACTGATTAGTTGTTGCAACCCTACTGCTGTTTAAGTTAATTTTGAGCCATTTGTTTCAGGACCATATATGAGAAACTGGCAAGTGCTTTTACTGAGGAACAAGCAGTGCTTTATCATCAGAGAGTGGAGGAAATTTCACCCAATATCCGATACTGCGCATATAACTTTGGTGAGAATTGGAATTTTCCTTCCGCATTAACCTTTGAACAAATAATACAGTGTGTGGTTGCATCTAATATAAACCTCCTCTGCCTTGTTTAGACCTCCTCTCTTTATTTGCTTTCTAGGTGACCAGAATGCTATAAATGACCTCATGCAGATGAGATTAAGCGCAGGAGGAGGGGGCGGCATGATGGCTGAAAAATTGGAGGTCAGAGGTCATGCTATTTCAACATGCTTTAGCGGCTGGTGCTAGCAGGTGCTGGTATCAGTGTTCTGTTGAGCTTAAGCCTGTACTTCTGTTATTGGTTACTTTCCCTCTGTCTCTCTGTCTGTTAGGCACTGATCACTCAAACGAGAGCTAAGCAGGCGGCTAGGATGAGTGAAGTTGAGTGGAGAGGTCGTACAGTTCCTGTTAAAATCGACAAAGCCAGAATCTTCCTGTTGGGTTTGGCAGACAATGAAGCTGCTATTGCACAGGTCTGAAAACAAACTCGCTCGTTCCCCCACACACCAGTGTTGTTAACTAGTAGTGTCGCTTCTTGTAACTTTTTTCATTAGGTTGACAGTAGCTCAGTTACTTTAAAACTGTGTAGCTTTTCCAGTAGCTAAATACATTGTCCAGCAAGTAGCAGTGTATCTACAAAACTACATTCTGTTTTGTTTTGACAAACCAGCGATGATTTGAAGCAGTGTAGCATCATACTTCTTGCACAAAGTAAACTTAAAATGCACAGACTAAAATTGTGCATTACTGCCATCTATTGTTATGTCATGCATCCTGTGATTTTATGGTTTACTGAGAAGAGATTGCCTTATGATCACAAAGCAAGAGTCTGAGTCATGCTGTTGGATGAGTCACACAGTCAACAGTTGGTTGTTGTTTTTTTTTGACATCTTTTTTTATGTTTGAGTATTGTGTATATAATGGATAATTTACAAAACAATAATTCCTGAAGTCATAATTCTATTACATTATTTTAAACCTCAAATACTTTTCTTAATATTTTTCTTAAAATGTTCATCAATAACAAAAATTCTGTTATTTGTAATATGTAAATAATACCTAACAACATTTTCAGAGGAGTAGTCTAACTGTGTCTTAACTACTTTAACTTTTGAGTAGCATGTAGCTTGTCAATCTACAGTTTCAGAGAAGCTTCCCCAACACTGTTTATAACTAACAAAGTAACGTGTAATGTTTTATTAACACAGTATTGTCACCATGAAAAAAGTTACATGACAGCCCTTGTAATTTAAAGCAGCTCGTAAGGCATATGGCATGCTGGAAAAATAAGTCACAACAAGCAAATTTTCAAAAATGAGTTTTTAGATATTTTTAGATTCTGTTTAAAAAAAAACTTTAAAGTTATGTATACATTGTTGGAAAAAATGAATGAGAAGCAGAAAAAATAGCAGTTTGTCATGTATTATTAAAACAAAGTTTTAGGAAGGTGGTACTCTCAGAAAACAGACAAAGATAATTGTATATGTCTAACTGCTAATTAGAGCATTGGGATCGCTAGACAAGGGCTTAATGAAATCAGTTTTGTGAGAACCTCAAATTTGACTAAAATTAAAATTTTTCACTTGCTTTGCCTGTAGCTCATATTTAGCCTATGCTTATTCCAACTCATTTGCCAGCACTGGTCACGTATAAACATGAAAGACTCAGGATAGTTTTAAAACCTGAAACAAACATTAGACCCATTGAATTGCCGTGAAATGCACAGCTTTGTGCAATGTGTTGATGTACTTTCCACTGAAACATGAATTTAGGGCGGCACATATTATGGATTGGTATGCGGGTGGCTCCAGTAGGAGCCATTCTAAAGAGCATTTGTTTGATCAGAAAATTGAGAAATTTTGAGAATTTGTTAAATTTCACAATTCTCAATACCATTTCTAATAGATAGACCTTGTCAGTTTCTGAAGGTTTGTAAGTTTTTTCCAGAAAATTTGAAGGCCTCACATCAGTAAAGTCGTCAAAATACTTTGTATTTGCATACCTCTGCGCATGTGTTCATGTTTTAGGAAAGGCATGGTTTTGTAGAGCACTCTAAAAGAATCATGAGATATTATGCTTTTAAAGCTGGCTTGCTATTGCTAACCTCTGCAAAATTGCCTACCAAAATTTTGATGTTATACTTGGTAATCAAATATAAAATTAAACACTGCATAATAAATTAATAATTAAAGATGCAGTAAGCATTTTTAAGAACACAAAGTGTGTTGGACTGAGCACCAAAACAGAACAACTACAGAAGGTGAGAGATGGCAAAAAAAAAACGTTGCTGAAAAAGGAAAATGTTGCTGAAATCATATCACATTTTTGCCTGGGGGGGCACCTACCGGTAGACCACAAACTCAGATTTTTTTTTTAAACATTAATTAAAAATTATTTAGCCATAATTTACTTATTTAAATAATAAGATAATGCAAATAAAATGAGACAATGTGAAAAATATTCTTTTTATTTATATCTGACAAAATCGATTGGCTCTGGTCTGGGGGGCAGTGCCCCCCCTTAACTCCGCCTATGGCTGAAATATAACATTGAAAATAAGATTTATGATCAGACAAGGTAGGACCCACTAAATATCGGAGCAGCTTTCCAGCACTAAAGAGAACTCAAGGAGCAGGTATGCTGAGAATCACTATGTTGAGGTTACTTTATTTTCGAGTACTGTTTGTTTTGCTTTCACAAAAAAAAGATATGCCATCTTTTGCTTAAATGCTTGTGTGGTTTCTTTGCTTATTAGTGCATTTGCATAATTATTGTCGTTCACTTCCGCTATGATAAAGAGACACGTGATGCAGAGCTAACAAAATGGGGTAAGATCCTTTTGGGGTTAGGTGCGTGTTTGTTTTGGTAATTTCAAATATCAGCAGTTTTTAACAGAAATCGCTTATTGCATCTTTAAAGCTACTAAAGTTCCCTATATGTGAATGTATCTATTAGTAGTGTTTTCTGCTGTTTGGCAGCCCATAGAACTTTTGCTGGATAGTTGTTAAACTTTATCAGCATTCATTTTTACCCCTCAACTATTTATTGTGCATCCAATATGAAATTGTTCACATTAATCAAGAAAATCATTTTGACATGTATCTTTATTATTTATTGTGAGTCCTGTTCAAAAAGCACTAACCCAGAAAGCTGTGGGACAGGCAAGTCGCAGATTTAGTTTGGCTTTGCACCTCTATTGCACTTTTAATATCTTGCCCAATCACCCAAATTTAGAGAGGCGTGTTAATAGGCTTTGTAGAATCCAGCCATTTATGAATTTACATTTCTGAATGTGCAGTGATGTATGTCTCATCTAGAAGGCATTCTGTCTTCTATTTTTCTGTCTCTATCTTTCGTGCTGCTGTCTGTTGATCTCTTCCCCACCCAGGCCACACCTCAGTGCACACTCATGTTTGTGGTATGTTGTCCTATCACAAACGGACTGCATTCTCCACAGAGAAAACATTCTCAGGAGATGTTTATGCTCAACAGGCATACAGTATCTAGAAAAAATACTTAAAATATATAGTCAGTTCTAGCTGAGGTTTGTGTTAGTCTAAAACAATAGTTTTAGACTATTGTTTACTTTTTCTTTTTTGTTATCCTGTTCGCCTTTTCTCACTCATTTTCTGAAAGTAAGTTTCACCCAGTTGTAGTCATGCAAGTTGTTGCCTAGGTGTGACTGCAGCCTGTGTGTTTGCTTCTCATGTTTTCCAGTTCATTCTGTAAGTTCCTAAGTCTCCAGTTTTTTAAGAAAACAAAACAATTCAAATACAATAGTTAGTTCTCCTGTTTTATATATACAGTTTTACATATACATCTATGGCTTCTTACTTCGACTACTTTTTAGTATTTTGGAAGTCTGGCAGCTTTGTGTGTGTTTTTTTTTAACATTCTACCTAGTTGGTAAAAAGAACTGACAAAAGCCTATGTCCCCATATTTGACATCGGCATTCATACTGTTGCCTAGTCTTAGCTAGGATGTTTTCAGCGGAATGTTTCTGTAACTTAATCTGTTGCATAGCTGATCACCCAGCTATGCATTTTTGCTATCTTTGCTTTCACATTGATCTGTAGTCTACAACACTTTATTTCCTTTCTTAAACTGTGACAATTTACCATATCATTTAGTGATTCATCTTTACTGTTATTCACACCAATCTAATGAACTAAAATCTTGCATAAAACTAGGTGATAAAGTTTGAGGACAAACTTTGTTGGCTTAACAAAGCCAGGCCTGAAAACTTTAAAATAGTTTGAAATACTATTTGTTTGACATTCTCTAACATAATGGTAACAAGTTTAACATATTTTAGCATGATTCTAGCATGTTTTAACATGACAGATATGTTAAAATGTTACTTATTCATGATATGCGGTTGCTAGGGTGTTCTTAATGGTTGCTAGTGCGGTCCACCCACATGTCTCTACAATGTTTTAATGCTGAGGTACAGCTTATTTCATTACAGGGTTATTAGGGAATGTAAAGTGTAAAAGTAGCTAGCCAGTTAACAGGGCAAAACTAATAGACTGAATGCATGTCTGGATCAAAACAACCAACTTCAGTGTTACTTTGATGTTCTGGTGCTGGGATATGGTTGCTTTTGTTGGTTGCTAGGGTGCTCTACATGGTTGCTAGTGCGTGGCTAGTTGTAATGTCACCATTTGTTGCTATTTTCTAATATGTGCAATATGAGTCCACCCCCAAGTCTCAACAACATTCTGATGTGGAGCTAATTCCTTTAGTCTAAGAATTTTTTTCCCAATTTTTTATTAATAATCAGGAGTATACATCATAAGCTTTACAGACAACACATTTGTATGCTATAGTTGTACACTATACTGTATACACTATACTATACTACTAAGGTAACATTTAGGTATGCTTATTTTACCACACACTGTCTTACTGTTTACAGGCAGATAATGAAGAGACCAAAGAGCATTTGTATGAGAGCCTTCTGGCAGAGTGTAGAGATACCATCCAAGCTGTCCGAGAGGAGCTCAGGACTGATGTGGTGAGAGACTATTGACATCTTGTACACCTCACTGATTGTAAAATTGAAAATAAGAAATAATTATTAAAGGTCTAAAAATGCATTCATACATCAATCTGACAATGACAAGGAATCATAGGTTACACAATGTAATGCAAATTATTACAAATTCTAGAATAATGTACTACGCAACCATTCATTCAAAAGTCCAGTAATTTATCTGTTTTACCTATAAATAATTCCAAAATAGTTGATTTTGTTTAGAAAAGGCTCTTAACTCATTTTAAGTCTTGTGTGGATGCTAACCACTGAGCTACAGCTTTCCTGTAGCTCAGTGGTTAGAGCATGGCGTTAACAATGCCAAGGTCATGGGTTCGATCCCGGGGATAGCACATACTCAATGTATAGTGATCAATGTGTAGTATAATGCAATGTAAGTCGCTTTGGATAAAAGCGTCTGCCAAATGCCTAAATGTAAAATGTAAATGTAAAATGCTGTACTATCACTCCAAACGAGAAACAGGTCTTTTATTGTGGTGCTTGGATATGACATATTGATAGCTTAAGTTTTAAACAAAACCTTACTACCGCTAAATGTCTTCAGACCTAATAAAAGTAGAAAACAGAGGGAAATGTCTGAATTGTGGTGAAAAGTGTTAGATTTATGTTAGTTATTTATTTCATGAGCTTTGCTCTCAGATACACTGCTTGATTGCATAGGAGCACAAATGTAATGCCATTGATCTTTACAGTAAGGTTTGGCACATATGACACTGTGAGAAACATCTAAAAGATGTCTAAGACTGTCTAAATTAAATGTGTGTTTTGCCTCAACAGAAACAGAGGGAGAGGGCTGCAGACAATGCTGAGAGTGGCAAGGCGTCCAATCTTCAGTACCTGCATAGGTTAGCAGCAAGTTTTAATTTTATTTGTAAAGCACCTTTTTTGAAACATTTTCAGAGTTTCACATTAAGTTTCTTGTGTTCTCTTGCATTTCTGTAGCTCTGTTGGCAGAGCATAACACTAGCAAGATCATGGGTTTAATTCCCAGGCAATGCACACAGTTAAAAATGTGAAGCCTTAATGCTCTGTAAGTCGCTTTCGATAAAAGCATCTGCCAAATACATAAATGTAAATGTTACTAAGCAGTTCAATTTAAGGCTTCAGGAAAAGTATGCCTTAATATATAGCTCTTTAAGCACCTATGAACAAAAAGGTGGCTTTGGCAAGAAACAAACATCATAGGGTGTTGGAGATATTTGGGCTAAGGAAAGCTTGGTTGAATGACATTAATTTTACATTATAAAATGTCAAAAGTGTCTAGTTAAGTTTTAAAATGGCATTTACAGTAACATTGTAAGGAACCACTACAGAGTTTATTAACTCATGAGTCATGTTAAATTGGTAGGATATATTTGATAGTTTCACATTGAGAGATATCAGATTATCGCTTTACTAAAGTGATTCGTTGTCTATATGGTCCATCTTATCTTGGCGGTACAACACGTTCTACAGTCGAGATGTAGTAGTCAATGACACATTTACATGTATGTGTTGTCATGCTTGTCTTTGCACAGCTACCTGACATATATCAAACTGTGGACAGTAGTAAAAAGAAATGAGAGCATGGCTCACATGCTGCAGGCTAAACTGAAGGAACTGCAGACAGACGAGAACAAGAGGGGACCACGCCCACAAGACCTCATACGACTCTATGACATTATCCTGCAGGTTCTGAGCTCCCACATTCTTTCGCTTTAAACAAGGAATTCAGTTTTTTGTCATCATACTATATATGAAACTTCTGACCTCAAGATAATATCTGTGCCCGTTGTGCTTTTAAACTGACAGTCTTTGTAGTGCTGCTACCGCTGGGTTTGAATTGTTTTCAGTACAGGTTGCCTTACATTCTCTGACAAGCATTTCGCAAACGTAGCTGACATACACCATGATTCCAATAAACGATAAAATCCTATCCAGTGAATAAATATTTTCTTTGTTAAAAAATCTTTTGTAGTGCCCTAACAGCCGGGATTAGCTTGTCTATGTACGCTAATGTCAGATATGCACCATAATGACTTTCTTAAACCGATACATTTAAGCATTATTGTAAATCTAAGTAAAAAACAAGCACAGGATTAATATGAATTCCAAGGTGTAGCCTTTTTTAACTCTGTTTTATTTTTTTTTTCTCCAGAGTCTTGCTGAGCTGTCAGCCCTGCAGGGTCTAGAGGAAGATCACACCTTCCAGAAAGAGGTGGCACTAAAGACTCTGGTATACAAGGCTTACAGGTGAGTTTATAGACACCTTCAATTGTTTTTAATCGTAATCAATGCTTATGTGTGTGCACATAGTCCCTTACAAAATGCCATATAGGTCTTTTTACTCTGAGGAATGGGGATTTAAAAAAAAAGAAATGTTTTTTGTCCCTGTGTTGTTCTCAGGTGTTTCTATATAGCTCAGTCCTATGTTCTGGTGAAGAAATGGAGTGAAGCTCTGGTTCTATATGAAAGGGTTCTAAAATATGCCAAAGACGTCCAGTTCAAAGCCAAGAGCCTCAAGAACATCCTTAAGGTACCATATACCACTCAAACACTTTCCTTAGAAAAATATGACTGAAATGGGGCTGAGTGGGCACTTTCCCACTGCTGGAAGTACTTTAGGTAGGCTAGCAAAATGCCTATTACCACAGAGGTAATAGCACAGCAGTAAATAGACTGTTTACATGTGAAACTCGTTCGCAAAGTTACTGTCAGGTGAAAGTACAAGTCAGAACAGCTGTGGTAAATTAAATTTTGATTTGTAAATTAGGAGTAAAGAAAGTGTAATGTAATATTTGAAATTCAGAATTATCAGCATTGTCATTAAATATTCTTTACAAACTATTTGTCATAGGTGTAGTATTCCAGCTTCACTATTTAACCAGCAAAACGTGACTGCCATTTCTTATTACATGCCAGGAGGCTACACATATAAAAGGAATCTAAACAGGAGTTATTGACATTTATAATGTAACAGGTTTAAACAGTTCTAGGTGGAAAATGTGCCAAATGCGGATCTGTAAAATAATCATTTAGTCATTAAACCAACATGTTGTTTACATTCACAGGGGTTCATGATCATGTTTTTGCGACTGTAGAGTAAGTGTCTGATAATCATAACATTTATAATAAAACAACCTCATCACCACAGAGCACCAAACACAATGCAGTGCAATATTTACTTTATTATAATATTAAACAGCCTTCTATAGCATTTCCCCACATAAAAATATTAAATATTATGAAGTAAATATTATGAACATGCTGCAAGGCAGGTAAGTAGGAAAGTATGCAAAGTAGCCTGCTTTATTGTAATGTTTTTAAAAAGTAAAATCATTTTTTAAACATTTTTTAATTAAAACATGCGATTTAGTGCAGTAACATAAATTGAATTGGGCTGAGGAACCAAATTAGCCGCTTTAAAATGGTACTTGGGGAAGCAGCTGAAGTGGAATAGTCCACCTTTGTTCAGCAGAGAAACATTTGGAGGAAACAAAGATTTGGAGGTGCAGATCTTCATCCTCAATTCTGCATCTTCATCCTCAATTCTGCATCTTCATCCTCAATTCTGCATCTTCATCTTCACATTTGGCTGCAATCCATCCCTGGAAGTGTCACGGATCGCAGCTTGAAGAGGCCATCAGGACAACAACATCTGCAAAAAGCAGTAATGCCACCCTAAGGCCCCCAACTGGACTACTTCTGCTGCACCTTGAGATTCTGTACATGAATATCAAGAACAGAATCAGCAATAAGGGGCAGAGTCCATCATTCACTGGGAACGAGTTCAGCTTATTACCAGGAATGCTGACACAGCTCTCACACCAGTTGTAGAGGGACAAGGAGGCAAACGGGACTTGTGTAATGAACAATGGGCAGAAAGCAGAGGTGGTCTGTACAGAAAGATCCTATTCCCTTTGCTAACTTCAAAAAGAAACCTTATCTGGAATCAGGGAAACTGCGGCCCGTTCATTGAGCCAGGCCTAGGAGAGGAACTCACTGGCAACCCCTTTTCAATTTCCAGAAGGACACAAAACCTTAAAAAAATAATTCCATGCAACTCATGCTACATAAGTGTTCTAAAGGTATACAAATAAGTTTGGCAAAAATGATCAGAATGAGAATGATCAGCTTCTAAAGATGTGATTACATTGTTTCCTGCAGTTGTGATTCTTGTGTAAATACTTTCAGTCCTTTGACATGTTTTATTTCATGTTCATGCTTGTTGCTGGTTGTTTTTAAGATATTGTAAAATAAAGCAGTCAGCTTATTGTTTTAATTACGTTAAATGCTTTTAAAATGCTATTGTAGATTTTATGAGGTTCAGTGAGTTCTTCTACAATGAGTAATGTTTAAGTTCTCAGTTTAGTTTTCAATTCAGCCTGTACTGTCTTTCAGGATCTTCCAGATATTCAGGAGCTGACCGCTGAAGTTAGTGCTGAGAAGTACTCCCTCCAGGCTGCAGCAATCTTGGGTGGGTTGTCAAGGCAGCAGCCATTTAAATTTTATTGCAAAGACCAGAAACAATTACTGTTGAATATAGGGCTGCACAATTAATTAAAAAAACTAATCAGGATTACGATTACGATTGTACTGATTACATAATCGTTAAAGGTCACGATTAAAGCAGTCCATGGTGCTCCTTTCTGTGCAATTCAGCAGATGTCATGCATTGTATGCAGTGTCAAATCAGAAGTCTTAAAATTAATATTGGTGTGTGCTGTAATGGTTTCGCCTATTTAATAACAGATGTTTATATAGTGCGTAATGTGCATTTACTGCATTTGTTCTGCATTTGTTAAGCAGAGTGCATGGGTGCATTTACAGTGTGGATGCAGCACACCTGTATTTTGCATACACTCTGAAGCAACTGAACACTGAACCAAAGCTGTCTGTCTACAGCAAACAACAAAGGATCAGGTGTTCAATTTACTTACATGTTTAAATGCAAGTTATGTTTATAAGGAAACATCTTCAAGATGTTTATTCTATTGTTAATCTAGTTTAAATATTTATCCATCCACACTGTTTTCTGACCACCCTCAGCCTGTCCCCTTATTTACACTGCACACATTTTCAGCGCATTACAGCTCCGACACGCCCCTGAAGCTGATCTCAAATACTCTAGTCAATATACATACCAGCTGTGCTGCGGCTTGTTTCAGAGGCATACCTGAAACGGCTTTCCTCGCTGCTTTACAAGAAAGATGCCTAGTCTATTTTTGACCATTTTGTGTCCAAAAATCAAGAAATGATCCTGGTGTGAGTTGGCACCACATGGAGGACAGAACAAAACCTTGTCGGAGCAGTGATGCATTGCAGACCTGCACAGTGTGAATGCGAGGTGTTACATGCCTAAAGAAAAATCAGCCAATATTAGCCCAGAATAGATGGGAAGTCTGCCCTTACCTGACAGCTTCATTACCTGCAGCTCACTATGATGTTGAATTTGTTTTAGACACGGAGGATGTTGCAGAGATGCCCATACCACCGCATTTTAAAGACACAACGGTAAGTGTGGGAACAAGGTTTTTTAAATGGTTTGAAATGTTAAAACGTTTAAAACATGAAATTATTTTTTCATTAATTTGTCGCCCTTCTGTAAAATGCTATTACAAAACAATTATAGACCAATAACATAGGATTTAATGTTATGAAATGTGTAAGTAATTTATGACAGCTGTGAGGTGCTGGAAAAGCTTAAAAATGCATTTTGTAAATGCTTAAAAAAGTGAAAAGGTGTCAGCTTTCATATAAACCCACCTTTCCTGAAGCTAATTTTTCCAAATCGTTTGGTAATGTTTTCTACATTTTAATCATTAACATCACTCAAAAGGGATATTTAAAGGTTAAATAGAAAAGCTTTAATACATAGTGTCATTTTAAAGTGCTATGTAATATTGTGTAAAGAGTACACATTATTTATCATCCATTTGGCCAGGATGATATTTAGTTTATCATTTTTGCTGTTTCATACTAATTACAGTAAATACTCTTATTAAGGACTAATAAATGCTCAGCATTTTGTTTGCATTCAGTGAATATTTGCTGCATTTTTGAGTTTTGAATTTAGCTTGAATTGGATTAGTAAATAGTATTTGATATATTTTGTAAAAGCTTTTATTTGTTTTTTTTTATCCATAGCCTCTATCTGAGCATTTGGATACTTTCCGAAATGACCCTACTCTCTTGAGCAAGCAGCCCAATCTGGTGCAGTTCCCTCCAGACTTCCAGCCAATCCCATGCAAGCCTCTTTTCTTTGACCTGGCACTCAACTATGTGGCTTTTCCACCTCTTGATGACAAGGTTGAGCAGAAGGGCAAAGGTGGCATCACTGGCTACTTCAAGGGCTTCTTTGGCTTTGGAAGCTAAATCTCGATTTTATTTTGGCCTGTTTGGCTGCAGCTGTAGTCACCCGAGTACAGTTTTCCTTGGTTTAAGAATTATGGATCTTTATTCAGTCTCATATTTTTTCCCAAAACCTGCTATTACAGATTTGAGAAGTAAATGCCAACTGTTTGGTAGTAAATTCAAATGGCTAAATTGGAGGCCGGTCATTTAAATTTATTTTTGTGTTGGTTATATGAACTTTACTAGTGTTCAGAAACTATGTTTGGGGCACAGTCAGTGGAAACATTCATTTAGTCTCTAAGTAATTGTTTTCTAGTGTTTTGTCCAAACACTAGACCAAATTTATAATTGCTTTATTTTGCCTAGATCATCTTATATTACAATATTAAATAAAAGTGTGATTATTACATTTAACAAGTATACAGTTAACACTGCTGAACATTCACTATATTGGAAGGTACCACATCAGGTTTTTGTTTCTTTAAGGTTGTGACTTGTGGTTAGGAGCTGTTAAATACTGATACACAAAGCTTTTTACTAAATTTCCTTTCTCATGAAATAGTGTGAGACCAAACTGTCATGAGAATATGGTTCTGTCACTTGTGTCAGTGATCAAATGTGACACAGAACACAAGAATCAGTCTCATTTGTCTTAGCAATGTCTGATGTCTAAATAAAGAGCTGTGTTAAACAGTTGTTACCACAAATGCTGATCTCAACATATAGGATGATTCCTGTCATCTTGCATGGATCCTAGAAATATAAAGTTATGCTCACAAATTTACATACCCCTTTCTAAATCTGCAATATTAAATCTGCATTTAATCTTCCCAAAATCCAGTATTAAGGGCAATGTTAAAAATAATAGTTTTTGTGTGTTTCTTTAAAAGTAAAAAAAAACTTAGTGTAAAAAAAAAAAAGCATAGTGTTTTCATATTGCGCATGGGTCTGTGTATGTCACCAAATGCCACAAATCTGTAAGTAGGTAAAAAGATTAAAGAAGGATTAAACCCACATTCTAAAGTCTTAAGTAGATTCTTATCACAGAACACCTTACTGCTTTCTGTTGCCATTTTTTCAGCTGCACATTCTTGAGAACAACATTCACAATGTTCATTGCAGTTACATTTCACACACAAGAAATCTCACACAAGAGGAGTGACTCATTGGTGGCTGCATACATTAGTTGATGGGTTTAGTAATAAGTAAAAGGTGTACTGCAGAGATATAAGATATAATAATAAAATAATTTTGGTCAACTGGAGGCCCTTATTGCCTGTTGATTCCCAACCATAAAAGCAAGTGTGGTCAGGAGGGCTGTTTTTTGAGAGAGAGCGCGAAGTTCAACTGACTCTAGGAGCTCAAAGGGAGGGCTCCTAAGAACCGAAGAGAGATCACAAGAGAATATTAGGCACATCCTCAGAGGGTTCCATTTCCTAGCATCTCTGAGGATTGAATATCAAATTGTACCATCCTAAGGATTTCCCATCCAGTGTAACGTCATGTTAGTTAGAAGCCTTTATTAGTCCCTCTTCAGGGAAATGTGCTGCAATAGCAGACACGCACAATAGCAGCCCATATACTTCAGGGTGGAAGGAGTCTCTCCAATCTCTCCTGTGGCAAGGTAAACACAGATCCGATAGGGCATGTACATGAGTCTTCCCCAAAGAAGAACACCTGTCCACTAAAGGATTGTGTATTTTTAATTTTCTACGGTATGATAACACTGTGATTGTCCCACAGCTACAAAGACACCTATAGACTTGTTCTGTGTGGTTTCTGTGGGATCCCATTTGGTTAGTACTTCTCCTGAAGTTTCAGTAGTATCAAGGATCCCCCTGCTGTGCTCCTATCAGGAAATCTCTGGGGGGGGTTCCTGAATGTTTTGAACTTTGGTCAAGCTTACTTATTTTATGTATTAGATAAATCTAATACATTGGCAAGCCACCCAACAACTGGTCAGCCAAATACAAGGAAATCTTAACACCACGAAAAGACACTTCGGTAGAGGGGGCTCTATCTTGAGTGATCCCACCGGTGGTATATCACTTAGGTCTTCTGTGACCTGTCCAGATACCAGATATGGAAGTTCCAAAGGTCTGGCCTGTGGTGCCAGATCGTGCCCTGAGGAAGGTCTCGTGGAATCTGCAAGGGAGGGGCTGTTGAAAGGAGTCCAAGTCTGATTGTACTAGAAAGGGCCCAAAATGTCAGAAACTGTTGCCAGGTCTGTCCAGATCAACATGTGCTTGCCCTGAATTACCAGCCGCAGCCTCCTCAGGGCAAGCAGGACTGCCAACAGCTCCAGACAGTTGAAGTGCCAATGCAGAAAAGAACCGGTCCAGAACCCAACACTGTGTGCCTATTGCATACGGCACCCAATCCCGTGCTGGATGCATCTATCGTAAAGACAGTGCATCTCGTGACCTGCTACATGTGTATCCCAGCTCACCGGAATTCTCAATCTTACCACAGGCCACCTTGGGACTCGGCTCTGTCACCTATGTTGAAGCGGTCTCATATGCATCAAACCAAGAGGCACTAATGTCATTGAAGATGCCATAGGAGCCTCTGAAAATACTTATATCTAAAATACTAAAGAGTATACTCTAAAGAAATCAAGGCAATTTAACATTGATTGAACATGCTTCGGTGAGGTGTTCTGTTATCCTGAAAAAAGTGGGATGAAGTTGGGCTCTTGTAATTGTGGTGCTCTGCACCAGGGAGAACTTGCTCCAAGTTGACCCGAAGTCTTAATCAATTCAACTGGTTGAGAACTATGTCCTTTGTGTGCTGTTCTCAAGTGTAGGCCAGTATGAGCCAGTCATTGAGGTAGTTAAGAATGCGTATACCCTTCTCCCTCAAAGTACAGAGAGATGCGGATGGACAGGGACAGACCGAAGATGAGGATCCTGTACTGAAAGCTCGACCCTTGGCCCTTTTTTAAGAAGTAAGGACTGTAAAACCCTGCCTCCATCTCAGCTGGTGGAACAGGCTTGATCACGTTATTTGCCAAAGTGTATAGTGGCTGACCATGTGTAAAGCCGAGTTGACGGCTATACTCTGGCATATAACCTCATCCAGGGGTATCACCAAACAGACCACCTTGAAAGCTGGGAGCATTGAGAAAACATACTTTCTCTGCATCCGGCATCTCGGCAGTTTAGTTATAAATGTTGCTCCTGTACCACCATGGTTGACATTGCTTGACCCAGTGCCCCCGTTGTGGCTTTTCCTGCCCTCAGGGCAAGGTCCGTTGCAGTGCGCAGTTCCTGTAGTTGAACTGCGTCGAGACCACCCTCATTCAGCTTTTTTTAGTGTCTTATCTTGATGGACCTGAAGGATAGCCACAGCATGTAGAGTGGAGCCTGTCATGCAGCCCCGAAGGCCTTCTATATTAGGCGAAGAAAACCTGCATGCTTTTAACGTGAGTCTCAGATGGTTTCACTAGAAGGCAGCACCTTGCATGCATAAATGCACTGCAACGTTGTGCTCGACTGGGGGTACCTCCGAGTACTCTGTTCATCAGAGTCAGCCCGCCCTCCGATGCTATAATCAATAACATCCTCATCGCAAGACAGTGAGGCTGCCATAGGATGGTCCAGTTCAATTCTATTTTATTTATTTAGCGCTTTTTTTAATATAACGCTTTTTTGGATTGCTTCAAAGCAGATTTACATATACTGAAAAAGAAAAAAGAAAAACTGTCAAAAATGTACAACACATGAAAGAGAATACATGAAATTGTTACAAATTTTTTTTGTTCATTATGATATATATATATATATATATTATTAAAACTAATTAGGGATGCTAGGTTTGTAGTTGGTTTATGAATAAGTGAGTTTGAGTTGAAGTTGAGTTGAATGAGTTTACTACCCCACATTGGAATCATTAGACTAAATGGACATGCATTAAAATACCATTGCATGTGAAGGCTTATACCTCTTTCCAATAATACCATAAAATACCTGAACATTACACAATAAAAGAGAATGTGAGACAAAGAAATTGTGAAATAGTCTTTAGGACTTTAATAAGATGATTAGACTAGAAGCAACATTTTACCAAACCCTAAGCTAAGTTAAAGGTCAGCAGTCTCCCAGTAAGCAAGCCAACAGGGCAACAGTGGCAAGGAACCAAAACTCCAATGATGGAGAAAAACCTTGGGAGAAACCAGGCTCAACCAGGAGGGTCAGTTATCCACTGGCATGTTAAAGCTGCAATTTGTAACTTACTTGGATGTAAACACAGAGCTGATAATACTTATTTATAATTATATATTGATTTAAAAACTGTCAGGTCTGATTTTGTGACTATGTAAGGCAGTGGTTCTCAACCGGTGGGGACACTCTTGCGGGGGGGCGCGAGTAGGCTACAGGATGGGAGCAAAAAAAACAGAAAAAAAAAAAATGCAAATTCGTGATCTTTGTTTGGATTCATCTGATCTATTTTCGCTGCTAAAATAGACCAAAACAGTCATTATTTCATCAAAAATATAAGTGACTTAATATTATTAACTTGTTTGTTGAACTGTCATATGAAATCAGTGTCACATTTTCAATCGTGAGGTGAAATTAAGTGATGGTCAATGGGCCCAACTGCAATGAACCAGCTTTGGGGGGGCCCAGCTTGCAAAAGGTTGAGAACCCCTGATGTAAGGAAATGAGAAAAGACAGAGATGGAAGCATAATGTTACTAACTGCAGCTATAACATCAAACTGCTCTGATTAGGCAGGGAACAATAAACAAGATTGTATTGTTCATTTTGAAGTGTTGACAGAACTGGACTAATATGGTCATACTTGTTTGTTCTCGTAAGAACTCTGCCTGTTACATTTTGAACCAGCTGGATTATTAAACCTGCATAGCAGCCACCCAGTAGGGCATGGCAATAATCAAGTCTTGATGTCATGAATGCATAAATTCATGTTTTGGTGTTGGTGACATGGATACAGTAGGTATGGGTGTGTCTTTACCAGGAGACCTGGACTTTGTAGTGTTAACTATCCCAGCAGGGGTCACAAGAACCCTATAAGACCAAACTCTGAATTTGCCATTGAATGTATGTCTCTGTCTTAATTCAATTTTATTTATATAGCACTTTTTACAATGTTACATTGCTTCAAAGCAGCTTTACATAGAGAAACAAAGAATAATATTAAAAACACAGAACAAATGACATGTTAATGGTATTATTGCAAATAATATGTGTGAGATGTATAAGACTAATTAGGTATACTAGGTTTATAGTATG
>JAZGTI010001514.1:0-43737 GCA_036877585.1 Botia kubotai
AGAGAATCTGGCAGCGTGGAAACTACTGCTGGATATCTCTCCTTGGGTCGTAAGGACTGTAGAAAGGGGCTACAGGATTCAGTTTGCACATCGTCTTCCGCGTTTCAACGGCGTGGTCTCCACTTCCGTGAAACCGGAACGAGCGCATTTATTGACACAGTTCCTCTGCCAGACAGAGAGTCAGGCTATTACAGCCGATACTTCCTGGTTCACAAGAAAAATTGGGGGTTGGGTCCAATTTTGGATCTTCGCGTGTTGAACCGCTATCTCAGAACTTACAAATTCAAGATGCTCACAATCAAAATGATTGTTTCCCAGATCCAGTCGGGGGACTGGTTCGTGACAATCTATCTCAAGGATGCCTCAAGGATGCCCAATGCACCTATACAAAATGCATGGATACAGCACTGGCTCCTCTGCGACTCCAGGGCATCCGCATTTTGAACTATATAGACGACTGGCTCATTCTGGCCCAGTCTCAAGAGCTGGCGCTTCGACATCGGGATGTCGTCCTAGCTCATCTAGAATCTCTGAGGTTGAGACTCAACGCCCAGAAAAGCGTTCTCTCTCCTGCCCAGAGGACGACGTATTTGGGGGTTGTATGGGATGCGATCACAATGCAGGCACAGTTGTCACCTGCACCTGTCGAATCCATTCTAAACGCCCTAAAGAACATCAAGCTAGGCCAGAAAGTTACTGTTCATTACAGGGCCAGGGGATTTCATCCAAGGGCCAATCCCCAGAGGCAAATAAGGGTTACGCACCAGGGGCTTCGTACCCTTTCTATGTGGTTCAGACCCCGGTTTCTGACTTTGGGTCCCACTCTAGGTCCGTGTCGTCATCGCAAGATGCTAACGACAGACGCTTCCCTCATGGACTGGGGGGCGGTCTTAGATGGCCGTCCAGCCCAGGGGGTCTGGAGAGGTCATCTTCTCAACTGGCACATCAATTGCCTCGAAATGATGGCCGTATTTCGGGCCCTGAAATACTTCCTCCAGCAGTTAAGAGGCTACCATGTCCTAGTGCGGGTGGACAACACAGCGGTGGTCTCCTATATAAATTGCCAGGGCGGACTGCGGTCGCGCCGCCTGAATGGGCTAGCGCAACGGCTTCTGCTTTGGGTACAGGACAAGTTTCTGTCCCTCAGAGCAATTTACATTACAGGGCATATGAATGTGAAGGAGCAGACCCAGAGTAGGGTTACAGTCAAGTAACCTGAGACGTTCTCCTGGCTGGGCCTGGTTTCTCTTGAGGTTGTCGTCTCCTTTAGGAGTTTTTTTCCTCGCCACCGTTGGCTGCAGCTCCCCTGCCCTTGTACTGCTTGTAAAGCTGCTTTGTAACAATGACATTTTGTAAAAAGCGCTATATAAAAAGTTTACTTGACTTGATAAGCAAAAATAGCCATTTTTCATATTTCTGGACCAGTAGGTAGCGCTGTGACTAAACAGGGCATGCACCCTCAGTTCATGCCTGTGATGATACTGTGACGAGGCGCACCGGGGTAGTCAGCGTCGCCCTGGCAAAACGCCGCCGCCTTCCTCCCAGACGAAGAGAAAGGAAAAGATTCGGATGGAGCAAAAGATTGGAGGAAAGGTGTGGAAGACTGGACTAAAAGCGAGGTCTGGAAGTGATGCCAGCCGGAGTATCGTTGCGTGTCCCCCGCGCATACAGAGAGCAGCGAGTGGCCGAAAGCCGCCTAAAGCAGCACGCGCCACCGCACACTCCCGCCGCCAGGAGGGACGCAACCCCGAGCACGAGCCGCACCAGCCGCACCAGCACCAGCAGCCAGCCCGGCTGCTTCCCCCACCTTTTCACAATAAATCCACCCTCCGGGGTATTTTCGCACCGCCTGCCTTGTCGTGTGATTCTTCAACCGTGACAATACATACCATATTTCTTGCCAATATACCAAAGCGTTGCGAAGATACAGCCTTATATTCATTTTTGCACGCTCTTCGACAAATTAATTTATGCGCTATACGTGAACGGATGTCTGATCAAAAATCTTTTAATAACTTCTCTAATAATGATCATCTAGGGTCAAGCTGCGTGAACTTGCATTACAAACTGGGGGGGGGGAGCAGAATGACCTGAATCTTATATTTTAATAATTAAATATCAGTGCTTAAGTAACATAACATGACAGTGTACATTATGACAGTTGTGGTTGCTGTAAATATTATAATAAATATTAGAAAATATTTTTGCTGTTAATTCAACTATAATTGGTGTTTATGTGGCCAGTATAATCCTGAGAATACAGTCTGTAAATGAAGTATTTTCTCTTAACAGATTAACAGATGAATAAGCAGCAATGAATCAAATAATATGATTAAACTCTATCACACAGAACATTCATGCCACCAGACCTGTTCACACAGCCAAACAAAGCTTTTAAAAACCAGTTTCACACTCAGATCATCTCCGCTCAGCCACACCAGAGCTTTGAACACAGAATCCTATTGTTTACACATGACTTCCAGCTCGACCTCTGACCCTGCACAATTATCTGCATTATCTGCAGTCATTCTTTAAATCATTTAGCAAACACACACAGCAGGTTTATTCCACTGCTTTCCTCCTTTATCAGTCTGATGAGCTAAACACCTGCTCTCACTGCTGACCTCCCTGTAAAACAGATGTCAGCCATTCGTCTCCCCTCCTCTGCATCGGTTTATCAGTTCCCTCATCTCTCTCTCTCTCTCTCTCTCTCTCTCCTCATCTGTCCATGTTACTTGATTAGATGTCTGTTTTTTGGCACAGAATCGATACAGGTTTCTGTGATGGGAACTGAAGGAGGATCTTGACAGGTTCAGTTAGACAGGTTAGTAGATAATTGACTAAACAAAGATTTCAATGTTATAATTTGTTTTGAACGTGCTCTGTGCCCACACGCAATCTGTGGATGTTTTTTGTAGTCATGTTACAAGGAGTTCTGTGCGCTTATTGGCAGCTGAGAACATATTCAGATAAACCAAAAACAAACAAAAAGTCACCTTCAGAGTGATCAGTCACATGACATTTATGACATGTGACATCTCCCAATACAGTACTGAGGTGTCTTTATCACAAAATGAATCTAAAGTAGATACCACAGGACTGCGCACAGTGCTGTATTTCTGACCTGCTGATCACAGAACAGTTGATGATTGTCTTCTATGAATTTAAATGGGCATAAGTCAGAAAGATGCAGATCTGAGGTCAGAGAAAAGCGAACTCTTGCTGACGCAGCGTTTCACCCACACTCTCGACTGTTAGACCCCTTTATAGATGCCCGCCTGAGTGCTTCAGACTCGTGCTCTCTGATGGAGGTAAAGGAATAAAGGAGAGTATGGGAGAAGAAAAGCATTAGACTCACCTTAACCTCAGGACCATGTTGACTGCTCCCTCAACACCAGACGATCTCTCCAATGGTTGAACCTGGCACACATAAAACATGACGTGAGGTTCTGCTGAAAGGATTTTGAATTCAGGTTAAATGATGTTGTCATTGTTCACACTGGTGCTTAAACACAGAACTGGAGAAAATCAGAATTATTCTGGAGATTCTGGTAAAGTTATAATTAACTCTAGCCAGCCCACTGAATGCTCTTACTGTACCACTGACTCCCAATACACAACAATACACAACAATACACAACAATACACAACAATACACAACAATACACAACAATACACAACAATACACAACAATACACAACAATACACAACAATACTACTAACACGCGCGATCTTTATTAAAGTTCACTGAATTAGATTATATTAAGCTTAATAACTGTTCCTATTCAGTCTTTTTGGAAAATAGTCGTTCTGTAATGTGACATGCTGAAGATTATAAACCACAAATGACCACAAATCCAGATGTTGATTTTCAAAATGACCACATTGCATCAGTCATCCAAATTTATATTCAACATTTCTCCACCATCTTGGATAAAGTTTTTTACTAAGCATGTCATAATGCGTGACATGCCAAAACCAAATGTGCAAAGCTGCCTTTGGCCAAAAGAAGGTCATCCAGATAATGATTTGGAGCGTGCTTACTCAGACTCTTGGAGATATTAAGCCCTATAGGCTTCTTCATGTCAAGTCGGGTCCCCAAGCTCGTGTTAAGCCCGCTCAGACCGCCTCACAGCATGAAGAATCAGGGCCATTGAATCAAGACAAATCACAGGCCGGCCGGCCCTCACCTGGGGATGCTGAATGGACAGATTCTCCACCGGCAGACTGTTGGCATTCATTTCACCCTGCAGAGGCAAAATTAAGCGTTTAGAAGTGAAGGAAGGTGCAGAAAAACATCTCACCGTTTCATTCCTTCCAGGGACATTTCTTTAGCAGCTGGGATTCTACTGCCTCAAACTCTCGACTAAAAGTCATGACATTTCTAATCCAGTGAGAGAAGATACGAGTGGGACATCACTGTGCACACACACAGATTCCAGAATTCATCTGTGTTTGTGTCGCTTAATTGCTACTTGTCCAGTGTGGTTGAATAGGCCACACTTGTTAATTATTTAGTACATCGTTTATTAGACAAATACTGCAATCCCCGGATACTCTCAATTAAATGGATCTAACGATACCCGGTTGTTCATTAAATCTCAGCAGAGCCCATCACGCTCAGGCAGACCTGCTCTCTGTTATCTTCACTTTATAGCCTTTGAAGTCTTCGAACATTTTAGCTACAGCACAACTTCAGTGTAAAACGATATTCACAACTCACTTTACTTTCCAGTGTGACATTTCCAAGTGCAACTGGATATTTGACTAGATTCTTACATTCACTGAAGAAAATGTGCTTGCGCAATGTCACAAACTCTGACACGGCCAGAGTGCCCAACAGGTCGTTTTCTATGCAGTTGCTAAGGAGTTCTAAGTGGTTTGTTGCTAGGTGCCTGCTTACAGGTCAATGTGAATAAAACCCAGCCCCAGGTCTGTACAATATACTGGTCTGGACATTCACACACTTCACAAGCTGCTTGTGGCACAACCAGTATGTTGAATATTCAGGGTTTGAGTCTGTTTAGAACCTTAACCCTTAAACCTTAAGTGTAGGTAATTATGATGACTAGTGAGCCCTTAGCAGGCAGCATGCAGAAGCATGCACTGAGGAATCACTCAAAATAAGACAAACAAGCGTTAAGTAATTAAAGTCAATTGTGATTTCATGTTGTCTTTAAATACACTGAAAGGTATATGTCACTCTGCACAATGAAATAAACATTTCATGTTGGAAGGAAAAACTCTGACTTACGTGCTGATGCTCGTCTTTGACCCTGCGTGACTGCAAAAGCAACAATAAGATAAGATTTAATTATGTTTCCCCCTCATACAAAGTAGGACAGACAGATGCAGTTATTTGTGTGGAAGTGCAATCAGCACTCGCTCATTTGCATACCATAACAAACAATAAACACAAGCGCAACCTCTCAAACTTCATTAGTGAACACTGATTTGAGTCGCTTTGTGACGCTTCAGGGGTTCTGATTGTAACTTCCTGATGGATACGTTTGAATGTTATATAGTCAACATTTACCAATGAAGAAGTTTGATCAAACTGTGTGTGGGCCCTAATTTTTCACCTCCCCCAGAACAGCACTTCCTGTTCACTACAGGTATAATGTTTACAGTCAAATATTCAACACAGCTGGAGGAAGAGTGTATCACTTGAAATCTTATTTAGGTCAGCCTGGCTGTGCAGTACGTTTCTGTCCCTATTGAATGTGTTATATATGATATAAAATATTAGCCATACATTTTCTTAATTTTCTGAAATCACATTAGTTTTCCTTTATTACAAAATCACAATTAATTAAATAATGTCTTAATGTTTGCTTCGCTGTTTTTTCTTTCACTGATTAAAATGTTTCAAATAAAACGTTTCTGAGTTTCTATTGTTTTGAGTGTGAATTTGCAGGTTTTCCATTTCCTCGATATCAGTTCCCTCCCTTTTAGTCTTTTGTAATATTTAACTAAACTTTCTTCTACAGATAATGACATTTTGGTCAGAAAACAACAGCTCTAACTAAATATGATGGATTTTATGAATTCTGTGATGTTCTGTGATATTAGCTGGTTTGACTGGAAAACATTTAATAGTGTCTGATACAATAACAGAAGCTGGTATGATGCTATCAGAGTTTCACTGTGTAAAGAAAATGAAATGATAAATAACTCAATTATAAGTGGCTAAACTTGATCATATTATATTTGACATATCTGACTCAAATACTTGCTAAAACGACAGAATAACCTAGTTGTGTAGTTACAGTTATAGGGTTAAGAAGATAACTGAGTAACTCATGAGCACTGTTGCAAATATATAGGTACAAATATATATATATATATTATATGTATATATATATATATATATATATATATATATATAATGTTTGTATAGGTATAAAAGTTAATATGATTTCTGTTCCATGTCCATTCCATCATTAAGATTAAGGTCACACCCACTCTCCCATGATTGACAGCTGCCTTTTCCTCTTCACTGATCTCGTCCATTTCATCATCACTCCACTCCCAATCACCATCTTCGGTCTTGTGCAGGTGACCACTCGAACCTGGAACCCTTCTGACCTGCAGGTGTGATCAAAACACACTGTCATGAAAGTGGTGCCGACGTTTACAGCAGATTTCCTGAAACTATTTTCCCAATCACTCCCTCGTTCTCAGTATTTGGAAACAATAACACAAAGTTACAAAACTGTCACTTAAAATCTATTTATTGAGGTAATGAAACCTGCTGTTGTGATCTACAGGGTTTGGCTGAAGGGGAGTTCACTGCTTATTTTTAAAGGTAAAACATATACGCATATGTTTGAAGCCCAGTCAATATCCATAACCAGTGCTGACCTACTCTCATATATATGTACACTCAGACAATATCCATAACCAGTGCTGACCTACTCTCAAATACATGTACACTCAGACAAACAACAGTTTTTGACAGGGTAAAAGTTTAGCAGAAATCATTTAGACACACTACACACCATTAATCAGAATTCTGTATTGCTTTTCAGAATAAAAATCTAAACTAAATGAATTTACTTGCAAAGCAAACTTGTGTCTGATATTAAGAAAAGTTTTAAGATATTAAGAAAAAAATTCTTTTTCGTACCCTATCTGGATTATTTTTGGATTGTTTTTTTTACAGAATTCTGCTTTGTCATTTTTTGTAACAATGGTTAGGCATTTCGAAAGTAAAACATTACAAAAATTATATTAATATATATAATAAAAAGTTTTTAATCTGAGTGGCCCATTCCTGCAAACACACATGAAAGGCAAACGTCAAGAATTCCTGTCAAAAACGGACAGTTCATGTCCAGAATGATGTGAACTGAATCAGACAGCAGAGCTTAAATTCAGACTTAGAGTTACTGCTGCTTTCACTGCCTGAACAAGCGACACTTTCTCTTCAGATCCAGATATAACTATCAATTAAGCACAAAAGACACTAAACTCTGAGCGACACTGAAAAAATATGTGATGCTAGACGGAGGATATCAGACCAGGTCTGATTACTGATGCTTTCTGACATTAACCGGGACCGGTGTTGTTTCCATTGCTCTGGATCCTTCAAAACAGAAATAAACAAAGCAACAAACAAACAAACAAACAAACAAGTACACCCGCAGAAACACAAGCGGGTCAACTGCACTGAGCTTCACACACACACACTAATTCAGAGACATTATGTGATCTGAGATAGCCGGTGGTAAATTACTCTAGTGCAGTAGTGCTGTGAAGCAGACAGTCGATTACACAACAAATGACTAAACACTGAAAAACAGCACAAAGCAACATAAGTACAAATAATAAATAAATCTATTTTTTTTAAAACTAGCATTTAATGAAATGAACAAAAAACACAATCCTTTTAACGTCACAGCTAAATAACCTGCCCGCTTATCCAGCTGTATTAACTTCAATGGAAAGGTGCAGTGAAACTCGTGTCGACTCTGTACATCAACACTTATTTATAATGTGAGAGTGAAGACGAGTCCACCACAGAGAATTCTGATCAAAGCAGAAAACTGCTGCGCCCTCTAGTGGACAAATAAACTGTTTAACTTCACCTCATAGACGTGAGAAGTACGTTTACATGCCTTATCTCCTGTCTGTGCCTATGTCACTTTTAACACAAACAATACAGTCTTGACTGCTTCAAAATAAAATGTATTAATCTTTATGATATAGGCTGTGGGTGTGTTATGAGTTTGCTGTCAGGATACATCATGTGGGAGAGAGGCAGGGTCACAACAGCAAACACATCAGCAACGAATGAGTGTGACACACACCCACACAGAACAGTCAATGGACACACAACAGACACACATACATCACTATATTCATGAGGACAAATTCATTTCATAATTCACCATCATCAAAATAACAGGTTTTACAGTTTTAGTCCTGCAATTAAAACTACATTTCCCAGAGGTCATCTTCCCTGAAAACTACATCTCTGTGAAGTGTTGTCAAATGGAACCAGATTAGTCTAACTTGCTTCCACCTAACAACCGACTGTCTTTGTTTCTCAAACCCTCTTCCTGTCAATACGCTGATGAATTGAGTGTTAGTGAAAGCAGGACAAGTTCTCTGTCCAGACATCACAAAAATCATCACACATCACTCAGATCACGAAGCGTGTTAATCCTAAACACAACTGCAGGAACCATTTCACTTTCCTCACCAGTTCTGCCAGTTTAAAAGCTGTTTAATCTGCACACAGTCCTCAGGTCATCTGCTCTGCAAGCAAGGCTTTTATCAGTACAAACACATTTTCTGATGCATGCTTATTTAAATAAAATAAAGTTTATACATACAGCAGTGTGTGTGTGTGTGTGTGTGTTTGTTATAGAGTCAAGAGAGAGTGTTCATAATACAGAGTGTTTATAATACAGGTCACTTTCTTCCAACAGACAAAATGTTGCATGTATTGTCAATATTTAATAAAGTTTCCTGACCTGACGTGTGTGTATTTCTCTGATTCTGCTTGTCTCACAGCTACACCACTATAAAAAAATGTCTGTCAAATAACCCCCTCCTGCCCCAACCATTTCAGTCCATTAATATCACTGTCCATTTCCACAGACAAACTCTGTGTCTGCTGCTGATTGGATGGAGGTGTGGGACACTTGATCCTCTATTGCTCTCACTGGTACAGTGAGTTTGAGGTGTGGGACACTTGATCCTCTATTGCTCACTGGTACAGTGAGTTTGAGGTGTGGGGGGATCCTGCAGCTCTCCTGCGTATGCGGTCTGGCATGCACATGCCGGTTTAAATGCGGTATCCTGTTGTGTGAGTGGCAGCACAGGGCCTGAATTGACACAATGCAATCAGTCTGCATGAGTGAATGTTCCCCAGCGTTACTCTGAACAGAACCACATCATGAGCTACAGCCACACAGATCCAAAGCTCGCATCCGTTCTGACCACCGAACTCATCAGTTATAATCAGATGCTCTTATGATTCATGTATATAACGCATTCTGTGTGTCTTATGTCATGTGATCAAATGTCTCCAATACCATGACAACAAAAAGCCAATAGAATATTTAAAACAAAACAGTTAAAATAATGATATTAGACAATAATGATTAATATTTACTATATAAGCATCTGGAGAAGAGTCACAATACAGTCCAGCCAGCAAACGGTTCTTACAGTAACAGACTGAAAGTGTATTTCTGAGGAGACGAGTTACACACTCAGTAACTGTTCAAAGATGATCACAGATGTGATCACAGAATCAGAAAGTTTTACCTTTTTGGCTCTTTGGCTTATATTTGGTCCTTTACTTAACAGCTTTTCAATCAAATACTCTTGGTTCTACAACACAGACAGGAGGAGAAATACAGAATGAATCAGTGACAGACTGCTGGGAAGCAGCAGCTGAAGTATTTGAAGAGGGAGAGAGAATAGAGCGCCATACCTTTGCCTTCTGAAAGAATTTACATTTCAAAAGCTCTGCTGCAGTCAGCCTGTGGAGGAAAACGAAGTTAGAGAAGTTCAAGCAAATACAGTATGTATATTTATCACGGCTCAACAAGAGGAATGTTTCTGCTGGCCCAACCGCAGACTAATGCAATATTATTTAATGTACAGCATGACCACTGTGATCCAGGTACCTGAATCAGCTCTTTAAATGCCAAACACATGCTTGACTGCACCACACATCTGCACAAAACTTCACTTCTGCATCATCTGATCATCTTCTGATGAGTTACTGTTGCCATCACTACAAGAACATCTACAAAAACCTCTTTCCATTTACTGCCTGTGTTCAAGGGTAATAATAGATTAATGCTAACTGAACCAATTAAACAGTGATACGTTTTGTGAATAAAGCACAATCTGTAATAATCTGAACTGACATGGAAAAGAGGCAGGGTTTATTCCAAAGAGAATGGAAATAAGGGCTGGGCAGTCAATGATTTCAATGATCCGACCCGGGCTGCTCTCACACCTCCCCTGGGCCCTCAAACACTTTCAAACATATCCCAAGACAGAAACACCCAGATCATGACTGTCTGATGTATTAAGCAGCTGATGTAGATAATGCAACTGATGTACACAGAAAGAAGCAGCAACAGTTTTGTGTTTTGCATCAGTTTATCTGTGTCTATTTGTGCCTAATCAAACACACAAGAACACACAATAAACTGCTACTCAATATATCACACATTACACATCAATATTTGTAAGTTGCACTCTGTTGATGTTTCTGCGGGGAAACACTTCAGCAGCATGTGGCTCGTTCAGCACAAATCACTCATTTCTCTGCATTCTCTGATGTGTGTACGTGAAAAGACAGATTCATGATACCTTTTTGCTGGGTCCTTCTGAAGGCACAGAGATATGAGTTTTCTAAAGGATTTGCCATATTTCTTCACCATCTCTTTGTCCTCGACCCCGGTCTCCAGGGTGGGAGGATCGTTCTGCAGCGTGAGCATTAAAACCTGAAACCAGCAGATCTGCATGAAGCACCTCATTGGTGAGTTTAAGAGGAAGTCTTTAATGATAGCTCATGGAAACCTGTGCCCTTATTTGAACACAAGCAGAGATGAAGAGTATCAGTGAATACAGAACAGCATCACTCAACAAATCTCCTTTTGTGTTTCATGGTAGTAAAAAAGTAAATGATGTAATAAAGAACATGAATCACTTAAGTGAGCAACAGATTTTAAGTCACAGATCTTTTAACAATACTAAATTGAATACATTCAGTTAATATACAGAAAGAATGTAAAAAAAATACAGAAATGTAAAACATGAAGTCTATTGTTATTACTACATATGAAAATGTTGTAAAAAAGAAGGCATGATAATACTGATATAAAACATAAACCTGAATTGGTTTGGTGTGACGGACATTAATATTTGTGTCTCATGACTTCTGAAAGCAGCCCGGGTGACCCGCTGTTCTTTGGCACCATTCAGTTCTCTCTGTGATGAACGGACACATGAAGAGCCAGTGGCACTGGTTACCTTCATTGGGGGGTATCTGTGGTAGGGCGCAGAGTCTGTGGCCAGTTCAATGGCAGTGATTCCAAAACTCCAAATGTCAGCTTTGAAGTCATAACCTCGTACCTGCAGCCACAGAAACGCTATGACATATACAGCATGTACAGCTGTGAACTCTTTATAATACTGTGTCTAGTAACGTCCCCACCAGTGGACAGAAAAGCACTCACGCCAAAATCTACAGAGTGAAGTGATTTCAGCTACAGAGCGAAGGGATTTCAGCTACAGAGCGAAGGGATTTCAGCTACAGAGCGAAGGGATTTCAGCTACAGAGCGAAGGGATTTCAGCTACAGAGTGATTTGCATCAAACTCTGACAAAAACATCTTGTGGAAAGTGAAACACTGAAAAACTTCAGATGTTGATTTTAAATGTAAATGTTCTCAGTCTGTTCTAAATGTTTAATCAGAAAGAAATGAAGTCAGTCTTTTAATCTTTTTTTAATGGCCCTATAAAATTAGTTTCTTATAACTCAAATAGTATGATCTTTGGATCAAATGTGACCAGAGCATTTTACTGACAGATTTCATCAGAATGACTCTTGCATATATTATGCAAATGTTTCAATTATTTTAAATAATTAGTAAATCATCCAACAGAAAAAATCTGATGAGCTACAATCACAACACGGCTGTGCCAAGATCTGTAGTGGAAACCAGTTACATTATAATATAAACAATCAATATCCAAGAACCAGATCAGACAGAAACCACCAGCGAGAAAAACATTTCTGTCCACCATCATTAATGTCACCAACACTGTTTTCTGTTCTCCTCTGATGCAGCTTTAAAAAGCTGTTATTCACTGATTCATCAAATAAAGTGTTAAGAACATATTGCCACTTACAGTCAAACTTCACTGAAAGAAAATGTAAGAAAACTCAGTTAAAAGTGTCCTGATTAACTGAATTAAACAGTTGTGGGATATTGCTTTTGTTGTTTTGATGTTGGTTGTAATTAAAGCTAATCGGCATGACCTTTGTGGTTTAAGAAGTAACATAACTATTGCTCGCTCTCTCTCTCTCTCTCTCATGGTTTGGCAGACGCTTATATCCACAGCGACTTACAGGTCATTTGAGCTTTACTTTGGATCAGCACGTGTGCTTCCTGGGAATCTAACCCACAACCTTTGCCCTGCT
Source organism: Botia kubotai (assembly GCA_036877585.1). Lineage (NCBI taxonomy): Eukaryota > Metazoa > Chordata > Actinopteri > Cypriniformes > Botiidae > Botia > Botia kubotai. Next base: position 12,679 of record JAZGTI010001514.1, read on the forward strand.
AACCCAATGCTCCACCAACTGAGCTACAGGAACACCCAGGCATCACCCCTATGGGTTAACCAAGTCACTAGTTACAAGACACTAGAAAGCCAAGATGTTGTTATAGAAGAACTAAAAGAATAAATAATCTGCTATACTCAGAACACAACAGAAAATCCACACACACACACATGCAAATATAACATGTTCAGTTACAAACCTGCAATCTGTACTGATCCATCTTCTCCTAGTAGAATATTACCAGCCTTAACATCCCTGAAATCAAGACACAATCATGACACACTTTATTATAATAAACCCTATTATATGCTTCCTCCAGAGGTGTTGAAGAGATGGAGATCCTCACCTGTGAATTTGCCCGTTCTTGTGTAAATAATCGAACCCCTCCAGGACTTCTCTCAATATAGTGGCTATTGTGGCTTCATCTAAGACTCCGTTTTTATGTTCTCCTTTGCTGAAGGTGTGTTTAATAATGTCCAACACTGAACCTGCATGACCAAAACAAACCTGTCAGAAAACTTCCTGCTAAATTTCTTGATCAGAAGTAATCAGATAAAATGTGCAACGTTGTTACAATAGAAAAGATTCTGCTTACCTCCACCAAGCAGCTTCATCACCAGCCAAAGTTCATCTTTCACAACAAATGAAGTGAAGTAGGTCACCACATTCGGGTGGTTACACTGACTCATGGCTTGAATCTCTTTCTGTGGACACAGAGTCTGTTCAGTCTAGACAATTAACACAATATTGTTACTTTGCTATTTATCACTGAAGTTAGAAAGTGTCCATTTCAAAGGACTGATGACTTTGTCCTCGTTGCTTTAAATATCAGGCAAAACTCTGATCACAGCTGACTGAAGAGCTAATCTGTGTTTCCTTACAGATGTTTGTGAAAACAGCAAAACCTCATTCAAGCAGGTACGTCTACATGCATCTTACATGTACGGTTATGCATTTCAGAGATGCTTCCATCATCTGTTTAAGAGGTAGACATATTGTCAGTATGTGTGTTTCCCATAAGCCCTTGCTCTAGCAGAGCAACAGGAAGATTTTATCAAGACACATGAACTGTTCCTGTAATATTAGACTTTTGCAAAGGATCACAGGAGCAACAAAATGAAAAACATGCAAAATTGAACAAACCCACATTTCTGCATCTGCCAATCTGAGTGAATCTGAGATGTTTATTGTAGATTCCCATCATTAAGAATAAAACACAGCAGAAGAGTCAAGCATCATTCTCTGCTCTCACTGCACCCAACAAACATCAATGGAGAACAGATCACTTGTGTGGGGAGGGGGGCTGTCTCTCTGACAGATATGAAACATTTTTGAGAAACAATGTTGTAAAATAAACAAACACATCATAGACCCTTTATAATACAGTGTTTTTGTCAGTGGTATTGTCACATCACCTATAACATTTTGATTTATTGTTCCCCGTAGGAAAGTCATGTTTGTGTGTTAACATGCATACTTGCATTTGTATGGGCAGGAACAGACAGATCAGTGTTTGTGTGGGTTCTCACCAGCAGCTCGTCCATGCTGGTCTGGCATTTCTCCAGGTTGATTCTCTTGATGGCCACACGCTCCTGTCGAGGGCTGCACAACGCTGCCTGCACCACAGCTGTAGCTCCACTGCCTGCACAACACAACACACGCAGCTGCAGTAAACAATGCATGTGCCGTGTCACACATTATTCTGGATGAAAGCGCCCTCTGGAACATAAAAGCATGTCCACAACAGGTGCAGCTGATCATTCATGTGCTACAGGACTGATAACAGATGTTTGTGTGTGTTGTGAGATTAAGCTGAGTAAAATACCACACATTTACTGTGCCTAAAACTCCATTAAAACCAACCGCTTATTCACATCAGATAAAGCACTTCACACTTCATCTACACACACCACTGAGCATACAGTATGTACTCTCACACACACACAGACAAATGCAGTACTGTACACAACTGGAGCTGACAGACAAGAACGGTTCTGCCCTTACACTGTACTGATTAGTAGAAATTACAGAGAAGCAGAGAAATACAGTAGGTCTGAACTAAAAGCCTATTGCTTTAACATGCATTTAAAGTTCTGTGAACTCATCCGAACCTTAGCATTAAACCGGTCGAACCCATTCAAAGTCCTCATCATTTAAACCCTGTACAATGCATCAGAGGTGTTGAGCAACACGACCAGCAGAGGGCGCCATCCTAACAAACACGACTAACAAACGACATCTACGTTTGACAGACTGTCCGAAGAGCGAGTTGGTGCAGATGTAAGATCCAGATATAAACACCTGATCGATGCAGAAGCCCAACAGAGCATCATCTATATACAGTCATTTTATACCGCGCATACATAAATACAGGCGCGACTTCAAACCATCGAAACACACACACTTCTGCTTCCGTTCGTTTCACTGTAAATAAAAGCGTCGGGTAAATGAATAAATGCAGTGTCATAGATACAAGCTGCTCAACGGTGTTCAGCAATCAGACGCTTCCTGTAATTACCATCATACAGTAACAAACTGCTACCGAGTGACCCAGACGCGCTCTTACATAGCTGCCTGATGCTATGAACTTATGATTATGAACAATACAATGACTTGAGTTTTATACTAAAGCCCTCGATGTGATAAATGCGACAAATCTTTTGCTCATAACAGAAGAATATGATTTACAAAACAAACAGCCCTTTTAGTTGATTTGTTCTATTTTCTCAGTTTAAATGTATTTGTTGATCCGATGCAAATATGTATTGTTGTTGTACCATGCATATTGCTTGTACATAACACATCACTTAATTAACAATAATAAAACAGTTGCCTGATGCTTCGCTGGACACATGCCATCTCGGAGATGCTCTCTGATGTGGAAATAACTCGCTGCTTCCGCGTATCCCATTACACTCCAGTATCTTAAACATCATTTCCACCTGACCGAGGTCACTTTTTAATAAGCTGAAACACTATTGCGACGTGTTACATCCGCATCGCATGGCTGTCATCGGCCGGTGCATATGAGAAAAGCCGGTAGGCCCTCAGTGACACGAACCAACTAACTCCAGCGACGAACGAGCTCGTATTCCAGCACACCGTCAATGAATGAGGCCGCCACTCACCGATCACCTCCTGCAGCTCGTACGCCTCCTTTACAATGGGCCAGCTGACTGTGGGCGCCGCCTGCGGGGTCTGGACAGCCGCCGGGGAGTCGCTCTGCTCCGCCATGATGCTGCTGAGAAAGTCTCTCTCACTGGTTCATCACCACCGCCGCTGCTTCGCCACTTCGCGTCTGCCCATAGATGGCGATAACTGACATTAAAAACGTGCTAATAAAACAGATGTTGTTTGAGACAGATTACTTGTGAAATTTGTACATTATATATCTCCCCCTCTGAAAGACGCTGTTTTATTAGTATAAGCAAGCCTGCATAAACTCAAAGTCCCTGAGTGTGTACACATGTACAGTTATCAAATATAAACAGGGTACTTTAACGATCCTGTTAAGATAATGACTCCTTACGGATTATTACAGTTTAGATAAAAACACAATCGCAACATTGAGCCACAGGGACAAATTTTTTATTGCCCAGGTGTCATTTAATAAGCCGACCTCTAAATTAGTCCAGAAAAAAATGGTCTACAAGAATTACAGTTTGCATAAACTGAAGTTTTTTAATGTTTATGTATTTCAATCATTTTGTTCCAATCAAATTATTTAATTATGCTTGTTTTTATTATGGCGTTTTATTTTTTCAGATATAATACCTATTAAGTTGTTTATGGATAAAATTTTATTCCATAAAATTTCTCAGACGTTCCTCTGAGTTTCACGTAAAAAAATATTAGCGACAGATTTAGTAAATCCAAAGACTACTTTTTTAAAAAATATTTGTTTATAAAAATATAAACAATTTTATATTAACATTATAGAAGTTATTACATTACTATATAATATTTTATATATTTTTATTACTACAGATACGAGTTCTTAGTGACTTTAGAATGGCAGAGGATCGTGACAAACTTATTGTCAGACAAACTGGCCCTTTAAGCGACGCCTGCGTGTTTGATTGGGGCATCAACCAATCAGCGCCAGGGGGCGGCGCACGTCGATCTGCTCCACTTCCCTACACAGGAGAGACAAACGACACAAACGGGCGGTGGGAACCCGGTTCTGTCATCAGCACCATCACACTGGACCCACAGCCGCCAGCGAGCCATCCTCTGTCATTGACTGCACAGCATCAGGGAGGACGTCCAGACAGCAGATCCGCTGGAGATGGCAGACATTTTGGCGTGGTTCTGGAACGAGAGGTTCTGGCTTCCTCACAACATAACCTGGGCTCACTTAAAGAACACAGATGAGTCCACCTTCCCTCAAACCGAGGATCTGTATCTAGCGTGTCCTTTAGCCTTCTGCATGCTCATGGGTGATGGGTGGGGAGATGTCGAGATGTTGAGCATCTCCAGGAGCAGATGGGACAGGTTTCTCCAGGGCTCTGTTTGCTGCTTTTCTGTGACAGGTGACAGGAACTATGACTATGATTTCACTGATGCTGATGAAGTCGGTCAGTTTAATAGAGACTGTTGGTTCTTGTAGAAGCGCAGGACCAGCGTGTCTTTGAGTCCCCCTGCAGTTCTTCTTCAGCTTCGATAATTCCTCAAACACTCTGCTCTGATCTGACACCTCAAAATAACCATTAAACGTATACAGTTAATTCAGCCTGATGTCTCCCAGTGGACTTCCAGGACTGCTCCAGCCAACGTTTTGTGGATAATTTCAGTCTTATTGTAAATGTGTTCTTAATGAACTGGAAACACATTCAATTAAGGATCCGTTCGTTAACATCAGGTGATGCATTCGCTGCCATGAACCAGAAATTAACAATATATTTTTACAATATTTATTCATCTTTGTTAATGCTAATGCAAATACAGGTGTTCACTGTTTGTTCATGTTAGTTTATTGCACATTAACTTATATTAACAACATTTGATTTAAAAAAATATAAAGATAAAGTGCTGTAGACATGTTGTGGATTGTTTGCGTTAACTAAAGGAATTAAGTAATATTAAAAAATGAAACCTTTATATATAGTATTTGTGTTAACGCATGCATGTTTTTGTAAACATTATAATAAAATAGATTAAAAGGAATATTTCACCCAACAATGACAATTCTGCCATGATGTATTCAGTCTGATGACTTTCAGTCTGATGTGGTGCATGCGTTTCATGAGGGAAAACAACTGCATACAGGTTTATAAAATCATGGTGGTGGGAGAATGACAGAATTCTCATATTTTGGTATAATATTCTTTTCATTCTGCATTTATGTAAATGTGATGTATTTGAACTTTTATTTGCTTCTGAGAACACACAGGAGCTGTCTTGACAGTCCAATGTCATCTTTAGCATTTATTGATTTATTGATCTTCTGTTCTCAGGTTACGTTCATCTGACAGCAGAGTTCTTCAGAGTTGCAAACAAAACTGTGGCTGTCTGTGTTTTTTCAGGAAACATGTCCGTTTAGAAGATTTGTATCAGCATGTGACTCAACAGGTAACAAAACATTTATGAGCAAAGAAATAGCTGTGGTTAAAGATCCCGAAATTCTAAATCTCTGGTAGTTTTAAGGACATCAATATGCTGGTGTACTTCCAAACACTGACAACTTCACCTTTAGTAGATACATTTAAAATGTACAGGTCGTACTGCACTCATTAATTTTGCTCAATCAAATGCTGTCTAGAGCAAACATTTCTATACTTAGTCTACCTGTGTTGTAAGTAGTATGCAAATCATGTTCATGATGGTGAGGTAAACTAAAGGTAGTTAGCAGTTACTGCAAACCAACCAGTTTATTGGGATTTTAAGGGCGGTGTGATCTTCACTGTACTACATGTTCACCCATCCTCCTGCGTTGATCTGCACATCACTGTACATTTTAAAGATTTATTGCCCATTTATGGCATTTTAGCTCCACAGAAACAAGACACAACAAATCAATCTGGGTGTAGACTCTAATCTTATCTCAGCTTTTCAACTTCTCATAAGAATATCACTTCTGGTTCATTTTCAACACTAAATGACGTTATTAATGCGTGATGTGCTTAATTAAAATTAGATTAAATTAGGAGTTTAAGTGTCAGAAACTCATTCAAATTTGTTATCTGCATTTCTGTGACATCAGTTTCTGTGGCCAGTTAAAATCGTTCTCTCAGCTTTGGGTGTTTTTGCATGTCTTTGTCTTAGATAATGGCCAGCTCAACTAATCGGTTGATAATTGGCCAGTTTGAGGTCACTGTCAACCGTCTTCTGTCAGTTCTAAACTCTACCAGCAGTTTTGTCAATGACTAGTAAAGGACTCCATTACTCCTTTCTTTCTGTATATATGAGGTCTTGTGTAATCTCATTACCAACACTGTTTTCTGTCTTTGTCTGGAGGCACCAAACAGCTTTAATCCTTTTCATTTCAATGCCCTTTTTCTGGTTATTACTGTTAATATGATCATAATCACAGCAGCATAACAATGAGCCTTTATGTATTTATTCAGTTCATCTTGTGGGTGTGCTGCCTGTTGAATTCCTGTGATATGCAGAAGGGTGTTTATTTATTATTCCACAGATCTCATCAGACTTTCAGATAAAAACAGATGCTGACAACTGACCTGTGGTTTAACTCTACAGTCTACAGTAATGGATGTTTAAAAAGATACCTGCAGTGATTATAAACTGAAGGATCTCTCCACTGTTTTACCAATATCTTATGTTTCCTGTCTGAAAACATCTGTTAGACCTGCAGAATTAAACGTGCAGTAATTATTATAAAAGTTGCTGTTGTGGTGGACCACAAAGGGCTCAAGAAAACACTATTCTGGAGAAGGTCTTTACTGCGATCACCAGGGTAAATTACAACAGAGAAAAGTTCTGGTTTGTGGATGACAACTAAGTCAGGATTGGTCAGTAATATATTTTGTGTAGTTAGTTTACTAACTGGTGACTAACTTTGGTTTTAGGTGACAAAATCACAAATCATTTGGACTTGTTCATGCTAGATTATTATTTTTTGGCATTCAGATAAGGTTTTCATTGAGCACAGACTTCCTTGTGTTCTCCTCACTGACTGTGCAACAGTTTTCTTTGCTTTCTCATGTTGGGAGGGAAGAATCACAGAACTGGTAAAAAAATTAAAGTGGGAGAAAGTGGGTTTTCACAAGATGTATTTTCCTGTGTGTACAGTCTCCATGGAAACTCAATGGCTTTTAATGTTTCTGGGAATTGTAGTCGGTTTTCTTCAGCTTCATTTCATGGTATTACAAGAATGCAAAAAAGTAATTACATCTTGGAATGAGAAATATGTATAATGTATGAATGAAAATAATACCTACTAGGCATTTATATTTTGTAAAGAGAAAATGTGAGTGGTGCTTCATTGTGTAAAACTCATTGTGATTTTGCTGTTGTTCTGTTTTTTAAGGTAGTGTATGGGAAGGTTAGCAGTAGGAAGCTAGCTGTTAATGTAATGATTAGATGAACACTTTATGGTCCTGTGCCTTCCACTGAAGATATATAAATAGATTTAGTGATTGCTATCAGGACTTTAATGTGGGCTTATGTCATGGACTTCATCATGGCTCATCATATGAGGAAGTTTGTGGGTGTTCACTAGTGAATCTTCATATGTTTGGCCTTGTATAACGTGGTGCATGTGTAGTACTCGAAATAAAATAGACTAGTAAAAACATTTGTGGCTACAGACTTTTTGGCTGTGATGCTTTTACTTCTTTCTTTGGCTTTGAGGTCTACAGCAGAATCACAGAGGCGAGTTTAAAAGAGCCACAGTAACAATCTTGCTGGATTTTAGTGGTCCCTGCTTGAGTTCCTCCTAATGACTGCTAATGTTTCATGTTTCGCTCAAGATTTCTTTTCTATCATATAATATTCCAGATAATGTATAATAAGATGTGTGATGAAAATATTGCATATTTGATGCCTGGTGGGATTAATCTTCCTTCATCTGGTAATGGATGCAGATCTGGAGAAGCAGAATCATCTCTTAAGCTTCATATGATTGTGTTGTTTGCAGCGGAGTCGTCTCAGGGCAGAAGTGTCTCCGCTGCAGCTCTTTCTCTGTTGAGTGTGTTTGTTTGCTGGTGGAACGCAGGAGAGTGTGTGTGTTTAAAAAGCTGGATGGTTTCTCTCGAAGGCGTCTTGAAATCACGGTTTGCACCTGTAGTTTCTGCTTCAGTTGGTCTTTTCATTGACCGTATCACACCGTCACCTGATCTTCATTTCTGTGCTAATCTTTTGGCATGTTTTTATGTACAGTTCTTGCTAGGCACAGCTGTATTCATAGTCCTCAAACATTCAGTGTTTGTAAGAAATAAATCCATTAATTCATTAGTTCATTCATTCATTCATTTAACCTTAAACCAGTTAATAAACTCTGATTAGTTGTTTTGATGATCATGTGGGTCAACGGCTGTTGACTGACATTAACAATGTTCAACATCTTAAATGAGTCGCAGTATTTTCGTTGGTTTCTTTGATGTCTTTTATATTGTCGGGCTGTTAAGTATAATCAGTGTATAATTCAGTGTTTGTGTCCTAGCAAGTGCTGATTTTCCTTCAGGAAATGCAAATCTAGTTTTTCTTTCTTTCTCATGTCCAAAACTAATCAGGGCATCGATGATGTTCAGTGTGCTCCTCCTCCTCATTACCCACACTTCCCTTCTCGTATCGCTCCTCTGCTTCTTCCTCATCTTGACCATCACCATGAAGCTGCTCAGCTGAGCAATCCCATGATGCCACAGTCGGTCTGTTAACCGGATGTCCTCAGTGAGAACAGAGTCTGTCCGTTCACACTGAAGTGTTGGGAAGGTATGATAAGCTTCAGTGTGTGTAAAAATGAAAACTGTTGTGATTTAATCATTTTTTTATTATTCTAAATTTGTTTATCGTTCTTTTGTTCTGCTTTCTATGGAAAAAAATACAATATTTTATTTTACATTTATTTTTGGATGAATAATCCTTTAAGATGCACAAACTGTGATTTTAAACCGTTAGTTTGCTACATTCTGCAGCTTCTGATTAGGAATAACCGTGAAACATGAGGCCTCTTGTAGCTTTGTAGTACATGAAACAAAGATGACATGTTTACAGTCTCCATGTGACTTCCTGTTTCTTACTCCTGTTTTTCCACCATGTGGCCACCATCTCTTTGATCAGCTTCTCATATGTGAATAATATGATCCGTGTGGGGACGCTGGTCATGTGTCTGCATGACGCTGCTAATGTTCTGCTGGAGGTAATGAGATCTTTATATTATAACTACAAGAACGTTTAGTTAGCAGATGTGTCATAGCTTTGACATGAGTTGATCATGCAGAGAAAATTACATGTTCAAAATATCCCATGTATAAAAATGACTTGTACACCGGAATTCATTATGTTCTGACAAGAGCTTAGCTCACTCCATCTGTTGCACATCGTTAAGGTCATGTGATGTCAGACGTGTTAAGATGTGGTGTATTGGATGTCTATCATGTTTTTTTTGAATTATGAAGTATGTTTGTTTGTAGGCTGCTGAAATGGCCAACTACACCAAATGCAATGTTCTGTTCGTGATGTTTGCCCTGGTTTTTGTCAGCTCCAGGCTGGGAGTGTATCCTGTATATTCAGGTGTTGACACCTTCACTCAGTGTTGTTGCCAAGTAATAGTTACTATGGCTAAAGCAGTAGTGTTGGATGAGTAGCAGTAGTCAATCAGAATGAACTGATTACTATTGGTTTCACAGCAAATTGAAATTTAATTACTAAAAGTAGCTTTGGACTTTAACAAACCAATGGCTTTAACAAGACAAACAGCAATTATAACAGACAGGTGTTGTTTTTACAGGGTTTTAAACAGCACTGTTTGAGAGCTGGGTTCCTGCTACAGGCCACACTTTCTGGTCATGTCTGATCATGCGCGTCGCCTGCAGGGTCATCTCCAGAGGCAAGGAAAGCCAGGCGGTTTACCACCATCTGATCCTGGCTTTGTAACATTTACTGTTCAGTTAGTGACATGGTGTTGATTCTTTGAGAGTCTGCTGGTTCCTGCAAAAGTTGTGTGTATTTTCTGTGTTAAATGGATATTGCTCTCCTTCTGCTGTTACCTATAGTGTTGTTGATGTTCATTTGATAAAACTAATAAATAAAATATAAATCATTATCATTGCTCTGTTACACTGACAGTACACTGTTTAACAAAAAAATATTACGGAATTCAAGATACATTCATTTCTCCAAGATGTTCCACCATGTTTTTCATTGTTCCTGCCCTGCGCCATCTAGTGTTTGATATAGAGGGAATAACTTAGCCGTATATATGTCCAAATGATATGCAGACACAAATAGTACTTTCTTTAATTACAATGACAGGTAAGTGAAGCTAAAAGGTTAAATGTAAATTTATTACTTCAGCATTAACAGATGTCACCAAGTTTACCCAAAATTGGTAACAAATTCAGTTACGTCAGTTACACGGTTTCTCTTTCTTTGTCCTTGATATCACTTCCCATCCTGTTTGTCTTTTGTATCATCTTAAAATCACAAAACCACCTGCCATATAAAAAACACCAGCAATCTCTGACTCCTTTAAAACATGCTGTGTGTGACACGAATTCTGTCTGTCAGACATTAAAGCACCAGGACCTTCATTTATCATCCATAAATCATCTTTCAGCATAATCCCGACATTACAACTCGGCCTTGTGTGTTTGGTTTCTCTGGATCACACGTCACAGAATAAGATCAGACATTAAAGATTTAATGCATTTTTCCTGCTCTTCCAGTCAGCAGAAACTGCTGGATTATTCCATAAACAAATGCATTTGATGTAGTAAAACATTTTCATCACCTATTCCTATCAAAGTCAGACGTCAAAAAGAAAGGAGGACCATTTTAAAGTCCTTTTATAATGTTCCATTTATGATTTCAGGGCTATAATGAGGTTGTCTGCAGCATTTTCAGGGGCTTTTTAGGCTCATTCATCCTGCATTTCACTTCAGATGATGAGAGATGTAAAACTTTCATTCAGAAGATTTGTGGATCCAAATAGTTTTTTAAAAAAAGTTACCATGCTAATTGCATTTGTTTTTTATTTTTAAAGATAGTGTGGTGGATAAACCATTAGATGAGCAGAATTGCCATCACCCCCCCATTTCAATAGACTGGAGCCAACAGCCCCAGTCCACAGAATTCTCAGAAACCTCACTCTGACCACACTCCCCATTTCTCCCATCACATAAACTGCTCCCCTTTTCTTCACTCTTCTTTTCTTTGCCTCCTTCCCCCTTTCCATTTAGGACAAACTATATTGTAACAGTTGATAAGCACATCATACGCGCTCTCACACCAACTTTGTACGCGCTCACACACACCAACTTTGTACGCGCTCTCACACCAACTTTGTACGCGCTCTCACACCAACTTTGTACGCGCTCTCACACCAACTTCTCACACACTCCCCTTCTTCCCCCCCATACTGAAGAGCCGTGCGCTGACAGTCTCTTTAAAAAGCCTCTTGGTAACCTGTATCACCTGTTTTAAATAATTAGCCCCTCCTACCTCATTAAGATAATCAGTATGATGTCATTATCAGAACAGAAGGCTGCAGGTGCTTGATGGATTGAGATCTACGTATTTTGTATATAAGGAAACATAATTCTGTTTTTGAACACTTTGCATATATAAATTTGTCCTGGGCTATAAATGGCATCAGATGTGTAGTTTTTAGTTGGACTGTATAAGTCACTGAACAACAACATTTTGTGTACAATGAGAACTTTTTGAATTTACTCAATTTAAAACCTAAATGGCATTTAGACAACCAGAACTGTTCAGTTACTTTTTTATGCCATTTACTCTCTCTTTCTCTCTCTCTACCAGATGTTATGCTGGTAATGAGAGGTCTTCAGAATAAATGACCAATCAAATATAATCTCAGAGATCTTTTTAGTGTGTACAAATCATTAACAAAACTATTGCGGATTGATAGTCTGACACCAGAAGAATAGTTTACAAGATGCTTTCGCAAACATTGACTAAACCATCAGTCCTGTACCGTCACAGTTCAAAGACTGAGAAAGTAACTTCAGCTGCTCAGTGCATGAGCCGAACATTCTCATAACATTCTCATAACATACACCGACGTTCACACACAAATCAAATGATTGACTGTCATCATTTTCACAGAATAAATCTAGCAGTTTATTTACAGTTTCTTCTATAATCATAATCGTCAGAGAGGTCATCTAGGTTCACATGAACTGTGTGTGAAAGTAAAATTCTTAATATTCCTAATAAATACTTATCAAAAACACTTCAGATAAACACTGACTGGTCATTAGCAGCACCATATGGAACTAAAGCGGTTTGTTTGACTGGCAGTTTGGTCAGCCAATGGCAGGTGGAAGTGTCTGAAAAATATTATTATTATTATTATAAATATATTATATATATATATATATATATATAATTTAAAATATAGTGATTATTTATATATCACTAAATATAATAAATATTATCATATTTAGTGACATAATTCCATTTTGTAATGCAAGCACTGCAAAAATTACATGCTTCATGTGTATATTTATATATTTGAACTAATAGGGGCCCCTGTGGTAACCAGTTTGTATTAGGCCCCTTTCTTGGCCATGAGCGCCTCATGGGTTCCCTGCTCGATGACCACACCCTGTGACATCACAGCGATGTTGACATCAGCCATCTGAATGGTGGACAGTCTGAGCGATGACGATACACATGTGTCCCTGACGAGCCTCGTCCAGAGCTGCCTGCACTGTCTGAAGATTAATAATATCACATGTTGTATTAGCTGTTATTTACTGTTATTGTGTAAACTGTGTCCTGTTGAATCATACAGTAAATTACAGTCAGCATTTACACACTGATGTTGTCATTGGTATTCATACCTTCTCACTCTCTGTATCTAATGCAGAAGTGGCTTCATTCAGTAGCAGAATTTTGGGGTTTCTCACGATGGCCCGGGCTGAGATCCCCGCGCACCCACCTGCGTGGCATATTTCTACAACACAACAACATTAAGCAATGAATGATTTTAGTTTAATGCCAAACTGTAAGCTGTGATCAGAAGACAAATGTAACGTGTCATCACAAAAACCATTCAGCCAGGTGACACTGTTATTGGTGCAGGTTCAGCTCCTGTATTTCCAGCTCATAAGCCACAAAGGTGTTTGTCATCATGCAGCATGAGGGGGGAGGCGGCATTACATTCATCAAGAACAAGAATCGCAGCGAGACACTCACCAGCGCTCGGAGCTTTCTCTTGTTTCTTATCACTGCCATCAAACACAAAGATAACAACTAATATTACAATACATGCAGACCAGAAATGAACTTCCTTTAATAATGGGCAATATTTGCTCTTTAATGTTTTAAGTTTCAGGGGCAATCTTTTGAACCTTTTTACATTATTCTCAATTTAAACAACTATAACTTTTATAAAACAAATCAGCATCAAATATTAAAGCAGCTACAGTGTAAATAATGTACCAGACATCATAACTTATAATGAAATTCTCTGCTAAAATACAATATAACGTGTTTTATTGGTCACATTTACTAACCATTGGTCACGTAACAGATGGATTTTTGGGATTACTAACGCAGTCATGTCATGCGGTACATATCAGTTATAAATGGAGTTGAATGACTGTTGGGATATTGGTTTATTAAGACCACATTAAGGCACATACAATACTGGGTGTGATGATTGGAAAGGGTTCATTCACGCTGTCCCTACACGAGGAAAACAAAGTGTCAAAACAGCCAAGTGTGTGTGCAGTGTGTCCTACATTTACAATTCTTATCATAAAGATGCATTTCTTAGTGAAAAGATCTGATAAGTGTTGTGACCCTACCTAAAAATAACATTTTCATACTCAACCAGTCAAACATACTTAACATGAATCATTAGTGTTATGACCCTGACACCTCGTGGCCAAACAGTGAACAACACAACTTGATGTGTTGATGAACACGTAAAATAGTGCGCTAACTGAGCTAAAGATCAAAAAACATGTTCTATATACTTGAAGACATACTGAATAATTCAGTTCATCTGGAAAAACACATTTTATACTTTTTTTATTTGATGTGTCTCCCTTCCACACTTCCTCGTTAAAGCCAGTAGAAGTTAAAAAGATGCTCCGGAGAAAACGCCTGTCAGACTTGTGCAGCGCGCGCTCTTCAGTGGTGCAGGAAGCGCGTGTCATTTCCTGTCGTTCTGGTTATTTACCGTTCACCACCGCTTAAGAAAAATCGTATATTCTTATATTATATATCTTTATTTGTTAAAAGTACCAAATTATTTCAAATACATTTCGTAACCTTTTCCTTGTGTGTTATATGGGCTATGTTAGATCTATAGGTCATGATGTTATTAAGGAGTAATAGACTCGTATAGACTATGTAGTCTTTGCTCATATATACATTCTATACTCCATATGAAAATAAATTATAAATCTTATTATGGATTAAATGTTAATGAATATAAATGTGTAAGGTCTCTCACAGGTTCTGTCTGTTTAATTGGGTCTGTGATCATACGTGAGTACCTGTGCTGCATTTCTGACCTGTAATCACTTATTTAATAATCACAATTAACTTGATAAAGGTTGTTTGAAATAAGATGTCATAAATTATGGCAGGGCATTGCATCATTTACTAATGAAATAGGTCACTGAACTTGTTTTGTTTAACCACTAGTCTGAGTTTTGTCAATGACTGTAGTCCTGCATAATACCCATGTGAAGATATTAATGAAGTCACTTCCTGTTAACACACGCTTGCAGTATTTGGCGTTCTCTGTCAGGTGCAGATGTGAGACATGATTAAAGGAATCACTCGTCTCATTCTAAAGCAACAGTTTTCAGTAGCCCACAAAGGAAAAATATTTTGTGGATCTGTTACTGTATCTGAGGTATGCTGTAGACACTAAAATGACAGTATAAGGTAAACATGGACTCATGTAGTCAGAAACCTCTGAATGATACATGTTAAATTGTGTTATTTTAAGGAATTTAAGCAGGTCAGATGCCACTGATTCTGGTGCTATGGGGAACAATAGCATAACAAAAGTTTCAAGTGTATCATGTGTACAGATGTCTATGATGATGTACAGCAGGGGTCTTCAGTCGATAGTTCTGGAGGTCCAGAGATCTTGGAGTTCAGCTCCAGTCTACTCCAACACACCTGTCTGGATGTTTGTCAGTCCCAAAGATCTTGACCAGTTGCTTCAGGTGTGATTGACCTGTTAGGCCGACCGAGCCACGTGGGACGGTTGGAGCTAAACCCTGCAGGTCTGTGGACCTCGTTAGAGACCCCTGATTTATATTGATGTAAAATAATAGGCATTAAAAATATTCCAACGGCGTCCAAATACGTGTTTAATAAAGATCTACTTTATCGCTGCCATTTGCAGGGTTCTAATTGACTACTCATATCCACTTACAACGATGTTTATTTTTATTTGAAAACATGTTGCTGTTCTGCAGTAGGAGAACCTATTGAAGCGACGCGGTCTGACCGAGTCATTCATATTGGATCGCGAACCGCTATTTGGCAAATGCACAAAGCGAATCATTCGCATTTATGCCCCAAATATGTTTGATTTGAGATAATCATCATACAAATTACTGTACTAATTTTTGTTTTCATTCATATACTTATTGTATATGATGTGAATCCAAACGTTGACTTTAGTACAAAGAGTTATGTTGCGGTTACTGTATATTACAATATAAATACAATAACGGCTTTCTGAGCCCTGTGCGCCCACTTGTGGAACTTTTCTTTGTGTATTTTCTGGTTATAACGACCATAAAACAAAAATGTACAATAGACAGAACATACACAAATTAAAAGTAATACAAATATAAGAAAAAAAGAGTTTTTGTTTTCCATGTTTTGGGGAGAAACTTGAATCAAACTGCCACGTCGACTTTTTAAACCGCTCAAAATAAAGCAGGAACTCTCGGTCTGGTGTCATGTTTGTAGTGTGTATCTGTTTAATGTTAGAACTTCAGTTTTGGAACTCATCTGTCATATGTACGTTTGATCGATCAGATAAACAAAAACGCTAAAATGCTAAAGCTGTATCAGTATCAGTAGTTTAGAGACAAATGTACTGTTTTATATATAAGTCCTATATAAACTGATGTGAAGCAGGGACTTCCCCTTGTGTTTCTGCCGCCGTGTTTCCGTGTTGGTGAAGTGCTCAACATTTCCTTGAAGAAAACACCTGCTCGTGCTGCAGTCATTCACACTGGATATCATCATCTGACCTTCATGCGTTCAGCTTCATCAGTCAATGAGCGGAAGCGACGCACTTCAGTTTCCAGACGTCTAGGAACGCAGATCGCGTCTGGTGGAGACTGAAGTAACTTTCTTCTCACTGAATCCTCCAGCAGCGCTGTATGGACAAGACTCTTTATAGCCACAGAATCGAGTTAAAAGCTGCAAGTTATTCTGAAGTTTGAAACCACAGCAGAAGATTGTGTGAAGGATCACTTCTGAAAGACAAACATTGTAAGATATTGAAAACATCCTGTTAACGTTTTAATGCCAATTACAAATCATAGAATTAATAGCCTAATGTCATTAAGGTTGATCATTTTAGTTTTATTCTTTCCTCCTAGTGCCACGATGAGTCAATGGAAGCAGATTCAGCAGCTGGATATTAAGTTTCTGGAGCAGGTGGATTATTTCTATGATGATAACTTTCCAATGGAGCTGAGGCAGGTGCTGGCAGCCTGGATTGAGAGTCAAGACTGGTGTGTGGCTGTCCTTTACATATCGATCCTAATTTAATCTTCAATCTTTTTAGATACTTTTACAATTTCCTACCAAAGACGATAGATCCACCACAAAATATTTGGATCCCTGAATTTAGTAATATGATTTATACTTGTTTCTGTAAAACAATCTGTTTAATACAACTGTTATCAAACGCAATAGATAAGGGAATGTATTTTTGTCTATTACCTCAGGGAAACTGCCTCCAACCATGAGTCCATGGCTTCAGTTCTCCTCAGTAACTTCCTCATTCAACTGGAGAGACAATGTTCTCAGGAACAGAACTTTCTTCACAGACACAACCTGAAAAGAATCTTTCATCAAATACAGGTAAATGACACAGTCTTCCCTAAACAGAAGCCTTTGAGCTGAAGTCATGTGCATTGTCATGAGCGCATGTCTGCTGCTGCATTCTCACTCTGACCTACAAATGCAGAGTATCATTTAGTGATCCATCCACAGTGTTTACACATTTCATCTGTGTGCTTCACAAAGAGAAAAGGGGGNTATCTTTAACATATATATATATACTTATATTTATTTAACAAATACTCAAATGGATGCTCATGCTTTGTGTCAAAAGATCGTGTCATTCCAGGCAATGACCTAATAGTCAGCAATAATGCCAGGACTGTGAGCTTCATTCCTAGGGTACACGTACATGTTTATAATTGCCGTGAGTTGCTTTGGATAAAAGTGTCTGCCAAATGCATAGGTAAAAATGTAATTACGGTACATAATGGACCTCTGGTGAGAGTTACAGCTGTGGAAATCATTGTTTTTAGGTGCTATAGTTTGTGTACTCAGAAGTGTTTTTTGCTAACTTCACCTGGATCTCCCCTCCCACTGTTTCCCACATTTAGTGAGGTAGCATATGAAAGTGAAAGTGACCTATTTGTCAGATATGGTAACCCATACCCGAAATGTGACCTCTGCATTTAACCCATCACTGGTGAGGATATATTCCTCACCAGTGCAAATATTCACCTGAAAGAAGCCTATACACAATAACTGACATGTACATTACTGTACTAACTGATTGTTAGCTGTGGGTGCTCAAAGTCTTTTGTTGTAGGTAAACTAACAAATTTGTAACCCTTGTAACAAATTTGTAAACATTTGTAACCCTCTAGAACAAGCTTCTAGTAGCTCATGTATGTTTAGGCTTTTAAACACATTTCTGCTGTGTGAATGAGTGGGTGCTGTGGGGATTTCTCAGTATACAAATGCAAATGACGTTTATGTAGAAGAATCAAATGTCAGGGTTTTTACTTGGAAAAACAAATGACATATCTGTCTGTAGCTGTGGTTGCTAAGCCACCCCAAATACTATAAAAAAACAGTGTAAAAGTGAGCATAACAGTGCATGAGCGAGAGCCTTTTCACATTTAGGGCAGTTGCAAATTTCAGTGTTTTGTTTTATTTTAAACAAACTTTCCATTTTGTCAGCAATATCTGTAAATGTTGTCATCAAGGTTTGAGTAAAAAACACCTACATGATGTCTGGGAGATTTTCTGTATATCATTCGATATATGATTGATATCTGCTGAACAGTTTCTCAAACTGTCTGAAAGCAACGAGCATTTTCATTCTCCAACCTGTGCACCTCTGACTCAAACAAAGTATTTGCAAATGACACTTACAGAATGTCCACACACTTCTCAATAAGAGGTTTTGTGTAGTTATATATTTGAATAAGAAAATAGAATATTGTTTGGGATCTTTGGACCAATTTAATCACATCTGAAATTGCTAACTTTCCTGGATTACCCAGTTTCCTGTAATGCCACATTCCCAGTGAAGCATGATTCCTAAACCTATGGTGACTTATATAATCAGCAAGATTTCCAGCTGACCACTGACACAGGAAGGTTGTGTAGTTATATTTGTGTTGTGGGAATATATTTGTAATGAAGTGTTATACTTACTAACATCACACAACTAACTGCTGACGTACTGAATATCAGCACAGCTGTGATCCAGCATTACAGCTCAGCTACACTCATGATTTCCTCATATTGCAGAAAACTGTTTGTAGTTAAACAGACATCCAGGCAATGAGAGATTTCTTGTTAAATGATGTTAACAGGTGAAATACAAGGCAAACCCTCTCCAGCTGGCTGCTGTCATCTGTAACTGCCTGAGGGAAGAGAGACGCATCTTATCCACAGCCAGCATGCAGGAGCAGGTGACAAACATGCAAAAACCACATGATACTGTGCCACTGTTGTAAGCTAAAGACCCACATGCCATTATACCAGTGTGGTCTAAAAGTCTGAAGCACTATTAAAACCTCTATTTAGTATGTTCCTAATTTAATACTGTTTATCCATTACAAGTTATATTAACAATTTAAGTAAAACGTTGAATTGGAAAACACAATTTTGAAGTATGCATTATATTCTGCTTTTGTTTAAATGGCAGCAGACACTCGAGCTGCCATGAACTCCAAAAGATACAGAAACTGTAACTAAGTTACATAAGCTGCTGTGCAGTGTTATCCCAGCGTGATGTGAGAAGAACGAGAGAACTATTAACATCAATATTACATCACTTGTGTTAGTGACCTAAAAACACAACTAGTGCAGAAGCTCAATGATTTCTTATTTATTTTTATGCCATAATGTGTCATTATTTTTCTAAATCTAAAAGGTTAGAAATGTATTTTAATATGCAGGTTTAAGTGAGATTTCACTAGCAGATTCAGGTGAATGATCTGACACTGAACCTCTGTCCTTTATTGGCTTGTTTTCATCTCATTCATGACAGGGTCCTCTGGAGAAGTCAATGCACAGCTCAGCTGTCTTGGAAAAGCAGAAAATCCTTGACAATAAAGTTGCAGTGATAAAAAGCAGCGTTCAGGTAAATAATGTCCAGTGTTGCTTCAGTATAGCCACACTTAAGTGTTTGTGTGTAATAGAGATATTTCTGCATGTTTGGTCAGATGCTGGACCAGGCTGTGAAGTATCTTGAGGACATGCAAGATGATTTTGATTTTCGCTACAAGACGCTTCAACTTCGAGGTGAGTTTCTGAATGCGTTTCATAAACAGACATCCAGTCTGCTAACCTATGACATACAGACTATATAAATAAAATATGAAATCTCTCTAAAATCCTTCAGATGCAACTGAGAGAAACTCTTTGAGTATGAAACAGGAAGTCACTACACTTCAGGAGATTCTGAACCGTCTGGATTTCAAAAGAAAAGTATGTGTTTCTGAAGTCCTACTTGACTTCCTGCTGTTCATGGCTGTTCATGGCTGTTCATGGCTGTTCATGGCTGTTCATGGCAGCCAAACAGATTGGCACATATTTAATGTTTGTTGACTTTATCTGAAGGTTTAAGATACAGATTGTGGTGCACTTACTGTGAACATCTTACCTCAGACATAGAGGTCACGTGTGGTGTTCCTAATATATTTGGTTCAGTTCTCCTGCATGTGTGACAGCAGGTTGTTGTTCACTGGTCACTCTTAATCTGTCCTTGGGCACTTTGTCTCGTCTTTGCAGGAGATTCTGTCAAAGATTGCAGATGTTATAAAGGAAATTGAGGGCCTGATTTCCTCTCAGCTCAACCCTGAACTGAAGGAATGGAAGCGGAGGCAACAGATCGCCTGCATTGGAGGCCCAGTTCTGATAGGACTGGACCAGCTCCAGAACTGGTATTGCTTTTTAATAAGGATTTGAATAAAGAGAAATGGGAAGATAAGAGTTAAAGTGTTTCCTGTGAAGTAGAGATAAAGACTTTTGATATGCAAGTTAAAAACTTAAGAAGAAATGATAAGATTAGAGAAGTTTGAGACAAATGACCACTGGCTTAACTGCCGGGCAGTTAACAACAGTTTGAAGATTATATAAATCTTTCCTAGATGTTTAATATTTAAAGATTATTAGGCATAAGGATTATAAGGCATTACTAGCTCCAACATCACAGTTGGTCTGTATTGAAAATCCTGATTAGCCTCACTGCTTGTTAAAGACGGCATCAAACTGATTTTTGTGTGAAATCACTTTGACAGGTTTACTCTGACAGCACAGAGTCTGTTCCAGATTAAACGACAGCTTGACAAACTGGGTGAATTGATTCTGAAGGTCACGTATGAGAGCGATCCCATCCCGCTCCAGAGACCTCAGATGGAAGAACAAGTCAAATACCTCATCTACCACCTCATCAAAAGGTCAGTCATCTGTTAGTACTGAACTTAACACCACAGAAAGACTAAAAGCTCATGGCTGCATAAGCCAAAAAGTTTGAAGGTCTAAAAAAATGAAAACTTTTTAACATGTTTGCAGTTCCTTTGTGGTGGAGAAGCAGCCCTGCATGCCCACACACCCTCAGAAACCCCTCATCATCAAGACACAGGTGCAGTTTACCACCAAAGTCAGGTATGTTCAAACACAGTGTCTTCAAATGAACACACGTTTCCAATCTAATCACACTGTTTGTGTTGTTCCAGAATGTTGGTTAAATTACCTGAGGTGGATTATCAACTCAAAGTCAAGACAACATTTGACAAGTGAGTTTATTGCATCTTTTATGCATACATTATATAAGTTGTGTTTATAACTTTTATGCAGTACTTTCTGAGCTGTTAAATATGTTTATGCTTTAATTGAGGTATTTCAATACAAGAGTGAATCAAATTCTCACTATGGTCAGATTCTGGCACTTAAATTTTATGAATTGTGTAATTATTTATTTTTACAATATTCCCACCATGCCTTACAGGACGGAATGTAAATATGGATGTAAATAAAGAACTGAAGAATACTGTTACACTTTACGCTCACTGAGCACCAGTGTCAAGAATATCGTTATCTTTTACGCTCACTGAACACCAGTGTCAAAAATATCCTTACGCTTTATGCTCACTGAACACCAGTGTCAAAAATATCCTTACGCTTTATGCTCACTGAACACCAGTGTCAAGAATATCGTTATTTTTTACGCTCACTGAACACCAGTGTCAAGAATATCCTTACACTTTACGCTCACTGAACACCAGTGTCAAAAATATCCTTACACTTTACGCTCACTGAACACCAGGGTCAAAAATATCCTTACACTTTACGCTCACTGAACACCAGTGTCAAGAATATCCTTACACTTTATGCTCACTGAACACCAGGGTCAAAAATATCCTTACACTTTACGCTCACTGAACACCAGTGTCAAGAATATCCTTACACTTTATGCTCACTGAACACCAGTGTCAAAAATATCCTTACACTTTATGCTCACTGAACACCAGGGTCAAAAATATCCTTGCACTTTACGCTCACTGAACACCAGTGTCAAAAATATCCTTACACTTTATGCTCACTGAACACCAGTGTCAAAAATATCTTTACACTTTACGCTCACTGAACACCAGTGTCAAGAATATCCTTGCACTTTATAGCTTAATTTTGATTTCTGTCATTTTAAACAGATTGCAGTATTTTATAGTGAGACAAACCGAATAACTCATAACTGAAGTTATGAAGAACTGAAGTCTTTACTGTTTCAGTGTACTCATGCCAGTAAACAGTGTTTATATCACCCGTGTGTTCAGCTCAATATGACCTCACTGTTTTCTCTCTTGTGTATGTGTGCAGAGACCTTCCACCAGGCAAAGTGTAAGTGAACTCGACCGCAAACACAACAACTTCCTGTTGTTTATTTAGGCCACATCATCTCAATATGAGTGTGTGGTGGGATGAGCGAAGAAAAACTGTTTTAGCCTGAAATAAACAAAACATCTCATATATAGTGTGATGAATGAGGCTAGTTTCCAAAATGTTCCTGATCTTTCCCTGCAGGAACCGACAGTTTTTCATCCTCACCAACAACACCAAAGTGATGGATGTTGAGGAGTCGACCGGCTGTCTTTCTGTGGAGTTCAGACACCTGGTACTGATGCCGAGCTCTCACATGAGATTCTAGTGTGATTTGGTTGTTAAATGTCTTGAAGCAGTCACCCAAATATGAACAATTCTGCCATTGTTTGCTCACCCTCACGTCATCCCAAATCCGTATGTTGGTATTTCTTTCCATGATACACAAAAAGGAGAAATCTACGTGTAGCACTTTTCCGGGGAATCGTTGAGCTGAGAGCTGTGTGGAGATTCTTTAGAAATTTCACTAGTAAACAAATGCCATAAGGTTAAACAAATAATAAAAAGTCTTCTCATTTAAGAGGAGAGATACGTTTCATGAAGTGTTTGTGTTCCGTAGCAGCTGAAAGAAAGGAAGTGTCCCACCGGAGGAAAAGGAAATGAGGTATGACATG
The DNA here is from genome assembly GCA_036877585.1 of Botia kubotai. Classification (NCBI taxonomy): domain Eukaryota; kingdom Metazoa; phylum Chordata; class Actinopteri; order Cypriniformes; family Botiidae; genus Botia; species Botia kubotai. Next base: position 35,847 of record JAZGTI010001514.1, read on the forward strand.
CATTACATTGTGGCCCATGTGTGTTTTAATAACCATTAGGACACAAAAAGAACAGAAGTAGGAAAACTGTAAAGGCCAAGCCAATGTCCTGTTAATCTTCGTATTTATTCACAGTTATGTACTGTAAATGCACCATCTTGCCAGTAGAGGACAGACTCACAGCACAGACACTGATTTGTGTCTGTTTCAGGGGCCGCTGTCAGTTACTGAAGAGTTACATTCTCTAAACTTTGAGGCCATGCTGATGTTACAGGGGCTGGATATCGATCTTGAAGTATGTTTGAGCTTTTCTTTGTTGCTTTATTTTTCTTATGATTTCAATCAAAACAAAGGTTCACAATTACTTCATTTACTCAGTCTTATTTTCTTAGTGAGTTATTCCTTTAAAATGCAGTTAAAAGCACATGGGGAGCAGACTGCCTCAGCTCAGTCTGTATTTTGTTCCTGTGTAGACTTGCTCTCTGCCACTGGTGGTCATATCTAATGTCAGTCAGCTTCCAGGAGGCTGGGCCTCCGTCATGTGGTACAACCTGCTAACCGATGATCCAAAGGTAAGACTGTTTCATAGCTATGTAGTGTATGTCTGCACTTGATATATTATATATAGCTCTAAGTAGAATCATGCTGGTGAAATATATACACATGATTTGTCACCAAGGTATAATGATTTAAATGTTGAGCTGAGACGTTATACTTTGGTACATAAAACTCAAGTCAAAGGGACTCAAACTGATGGAGCTTAGCTCCTGTTTGGTATGACAAACACTTGAGGGAAACTCGAGTTGAGGGATATTTAAACACCTCCTCTGACCCATGCAGAATCTTGGGTTCTTCAGTAGTCCATTGCGGGCGAGTTGGAGTCAACTGTCTGAGGTTCTCAGCTGGCAGTTTTCAAGCTTTGCTGGACGAGGACTCAACAAGGAGCAGCTTAACATGCTGGGGGACAAACTTCTGGGTATGCTCTCAGTATCTTTCAGCTGTACTCGGCATGTTTCCTTCATACTATTTGAAGAACGTGCTGATAATACTCTTTTTGTGAATGTACCTCCATCTAAACTGTATTTTGTAATTGTTTCTGAAGGTCAGCACACTTCTTATAACGACTGTCAGGTTTCTTGGTCCAAGTTCTGGAAGGTACTGCTGAATAACCTCAATGTGGTGTTCTGGTTATTTTAAATGGCTCTTTAGCATCATGCCACATGAGAAGCAAGGCAATATAAATGTTATATGGACTGTTTCCTTTGGTGGTTTTAAGGAGAACATCCCTGGCAAATCATTCAGTTTTTGGCTGTGGCTGGATTCCATCCTGGACCTTATTAAAAAACATTTACTTCCTGTTTGGATTGATGGGTCAGTGGCTCTATGTTCCTGCATTTTGAGTTATAATACACAGAACCTGTTGTTATTTATGCAACTCATCAAATATCAGTGAACTCAGTTTGATTCATCATAGCCAACACAATAAACAAACTAAATATTAGCCTACAGTGAGGGTAGCCTTAACATAAGCATATGGTCAGACATTTTACATCTTAAAATGGTCAGTACATCCACACTGGCATCAAGTCATTCTCTGTCCGTCTGTCCTCTACCTCAAATCACTCTCTGTTTACTGTAACTGCATGAGCACCACTTTATAAAATGATTGAGTTTTTACAAGAGGCATTAGCAGCCGTTTATGGTTTATGTTCTCAATGGAGTCTGCTGTTTGTTTGGGTTCTCAGTTACATTATGGGGTTTGTAAGTAAAGAAACGGAACGTGCTTTGCTGAAGGAGAAGGAGCCTGGAACATTCCTGCTGCGCTTCAGTGAAAGTCACCTCGGAGGCATTACCTTCACCTGGGTAGAGCAAGACGAAAATGGTGTGTTTCTCAACATTATATTTTATTCTCCTCAAAGAAAATGTTTTCAGCTATGATCTACCAGTGTCTGTGTAGAAAGCCTGATGTCTTGAGTGTGTTTGGTAGAACAAGCATTGTGCCATGAGAACCAGCAAAGGTTCCTCAGCACTTAGCAGCTCAAACACACATGTTAGAGGTTAAGAGTTTAAGAACTTCTGGTCAGGAAACTGATTTGAAAGTGACGTGTTTCAGCATTGCCCTAAACTAAGAGGAATTGCTTTGGGAATTTCCAAGCTGGAGTTGTTCCAAAATGTTCCTTGTGCTTGTTTTCTTTTCATTTGTCTTCATTTTATTAGAATGTTTTGTTAAATAATCCTAAGAACAAGTTATTCCCCACAGGAGAGCGTAAATTCATCTCTGTAGAACCATACACCAAAAATCGTCTCAGTGCTTTACCCATTGCTGATATCATACGGGATTATAAGGTCATCGCAGATGGTGTTGTCCCTGAAAACCCTCTGAAGTTCCTCTACCCCGACATCCCCAAAGATGAAGCTTTTGGAAAACATTACAATAGTCAGCAGAACAAAGGTACTCTGTGTGTAAACTTTATCAGATAAATATAATCATTGATCTTATTCCCGCAATCATTTTAGAATAATTATGATATTAAAGTGTTTGACAAAATCGTTTTTATTTATATTAGACACTACTTCACTCATCTCAGTTGTGGTATTATAACATTGTTATCAAAAAACTGTATATGCCATCTGTAAAAAGGCCCATTTTTATTTTTACAGTTTGTCCTTATATCCAAACACATTTAGTTCCTGTTTCCCATCTGAAGTGAGTATTAGATTTTTTTTTAGTTTCTTTTTAATGTTGCATGATGTTGTGATTAGATTTTTTTGTGATGCGTTTATTTAATTTTGTCAGTGTTGCAGTGCAGCATGCGTGCTCCTCTCCTGAACCCCCAATGACTCCTGGAATGTTTGACATTCTGAGTCAACACCTCAGTCCCTTTGAGATCGAAAGCGCTGTAAGTAACATATCTAACATCATTTAAAGCTTGTGTGTGTGTCATATTAAAAACATGTGTTTGCCTTATTAATCCAGAGGTTTTTTTATAGATAGTGAAATCCTTAAACTATCTCTAGATCACTACAGTAAAGATTTCCTTCTTGAAATATCAGATCATGACACACAACCTGGATCATCAGGTTTTGCACAAACGAGGCATTCCAGCACAAGTCCTTGCTTGCGTTGATATAGCAACTAAGACATGATGAAATTCATAATTTTTTTTAGTTTAGCCTTTAATTCAAGCTATTTGTAAAATGCAAAATAAGCAAACCGGTGGTCTTAGATGTTTGGACCTCACTGTGTATTTTCTTTATTTCTTTCTATAAAAAAATGGTGAGTAATTTGTTACCAATCAGGAGACCTTAATTGTCTTTATACGTAGAGCTTGAATAGAAGTAAGCTAAAGTTGGCAGAAAATGTTGTTGACATGAGTCCTTCACATTGTAGATGAGTTCACCCTAGAAAGAGCAACAACCCCAAATCACCTGGATCCAAGATTCTGAGTGAGGCTTTCCAAAACCTTATTCCTGTTCCTTCACTCTTCTGACTCTGTACCATTATTATCTAACATTGTCTTATATGACTCGCTGACAAGCCAAATACTGTTAATATATCACTGTATCACAGATCATTCAATTTAGTGATCAGCATCAGTTTATTGTATATATGCCTGAAGATTTCATTTATCTGTAAAATAAATATATCTGTTTTCCTGCAGCTTTCCTGTAGCTCAGTGGTTAGAGCATGCCATGGTCATGGGTTCGATCCCAGGGATTGCACATACTCAAACAATGTATAGTATAATGCAATGTAAGTTGCTTTGGATAAAAGCATCTGCCAAATGCATAAATGTCAAATGTTTTTTCCAAACACTGAATATTGTAATACAGTTTACTGTTTATGTATATACTACATACATTGCTTTGTTGTTTAATAGCATTTTTTTTAAATGCTCTTTTAAATGTTGTGGTCTCTATATTTGTATTGTTATTTTAAATAATTGTAAGTGGTTGCAGTAATGTTGTACTAGTAGCAGAAGACAAGCTGGGAATTAAATCATAAACTGACCCATTAAAACCAGTGAACTGAGACAGCTGTAACCCTGCAGGTCAGGCTGGTGGTGCTGGTTGTTGATCATCCAGTTATTTAAGCAGGTTTCAACATATCACTGTTTATCAGCACAACGTCTATATAATCTAAACAGAAAAATAAAAGCAGATACTAACAAGCAACTGAAAGTGTCAGACTGCTGTTATTGTGTGTGTGTGTGTGTGTGTGTGTGTGTGTGTGTGTGTGTAATATCGGTTCATTCTCTGTCAATACAAAGAAGAAAACGCCAGAGCTGTCAGTCTGTCTGTGGCGTCCGCTAGATTTCTATGGAACTGACACCGATTCAACGAAAGTTTCGTTTCTCTCCTCTGTCGTTTTCTCTCGCTTTCTCGGAAAACACGTGATTATTTGGAGGCAGTTTCAGCAGTTGTGCTGGAACAGCTCCGTTTCATTTAAGACTGAAGCATCAAAACCCCGTCAGACCGGATTCATGTTTGTTCTGAGCCCATGTTTGTTAGTTTTCATCAGTTTCATAAGTTTCTGTTTCCTCATCAGTTGCGCTTCAGTGTGACGCCCGTCCAGGGTGGGGCGTGGTTACTGCACGCACTCAGACATTGATTGGTCACCATCGTCAGTACATATAAATATTCTAAACGCAGCCTGGTGATTGGTCCCAGCGTGGGCTGGAACTGCGGTATTAGTTCATGGTTCGCATTTTTAGGGCCATAAGAAGGAAAATATCAAACTGGAGGTGAACTGGAAACCTGAAAACACATTCGAGTCCTGACCCCTCTTTCATGTTAAAGGTAATTTTCAAAACATTGATTCCTATAGGACTGTTGCCACAGATAGCCAAAGAAACGATTTTTAATAGTTGTTTTATCATAAAAAGTTAGCTTAAAAGTTAGATATATATGTTATATAGCCTTTAATAGCGCAATGTTTGTTCTTGTAAACTGTAGTAGGAGAACAATGCAAACGTATGATTATTATGGGATGCCAGAATGAGCAGAACATCTCCAATATTTCAGACCATTTAAAAACTGAATCTGTAATAATTTTTAAGAGTCAGCACACAATTACAATAAGATTGTAATATTAGTTTATTATTAATTACGATTATTTGTATAATTTATTACACTATATTAATATATTATACTATACTATACAATTAATGCTATTTTTTTATTATATGAACTGTTATTTCTAATGCATTGCTGAATGTTAAACTGTAATTATTTCAAGCACATGAAGTGATAAATATCAAGAGGGACAGAATGTTTTGTAATGGTTTTCTGTTTGCAGATGACGCTGTGGCACCAGCTGCAGCTCCTGGACTCTCTGTATTTAGAACAAGTGGACCAGCTTTACGATGATGCTTTTCCTATGGAGATCCGTCAGTATCTCAGTCAGTGGATCGAGAGTCATGACTGGTGGGATTTCTTCAACATTTAAAAGCTGTTTTTATGTTACAGTTTTCTTCATGGATTGTTCCTTCATTTTAATAATAAATTGTTATTCATTTCGTTAATGTTTTAATGAAATGAATGACAGCATTACTGCTGTTAGTGCTTACATCTGTCGTTGGTTGTAGGGAATCAGTGGCTAGTAACGTATCCTTGGCAACGCTGCGATTCCATGAGCTCTTGAATCAACTGGATGAGCACTACAGCCGCCTCAGCCTGGGAAACAATCTCCTGTTACAGCATACTATACGCAAAATAAAGCGTAACCTACAGGTGCACAATGTCTCCCAAAAACGTTACATTTAAAGAAGTTATATGAACATTATACTGCATGATATGGCACAGGCATAAATAACCATGTTTTGTTAGGTACACTTCCAAGAAGATCCTGTTCACATGGCTATGATCATATCCAACACTTTAAACGAAGAGCGGAAGATACTAAACACTGCCATTAATTCTCAGGTAGTGCACTCGCTCGCTCACTCGCTCACTCACTCACTCACTCACTCACTCACACTGACATGTGCTACATTCCAAACCTTTGTTGTACAATGTGCTGCTTTTATTCACATAAATATTGAACATGCCTGGTTTTATCATCAGAATAAGTCAGATTCATCACAGGAGAGCGATACAGTGGAACAACAGCATGAGCTGGAAAATAAAGTCAGCAGTCTGAAGAAGAGTGTGCAGGTAAACCATCAGACGACAGCAGCGTTTCTCATTCAACATTCACAAAACTTCTCCTTCATATCCTTCTTCCTACATGGAGCTGATAATGTGAGATTGTTGGTGGCCTTCATGTCAGAAAGGATTACAAACATTTCCTGATTCAGCCTGAAGCTGACAGTAATGTCAGGACGTTTTCTCAATCAGCTGAGACGTGAACCGTTTGTTTACACACAGGAAACAGAACAAGATATTCAGATGCTGGAGGATGTGCAGGATGAGTATGACTTTAAGAGGAACACCTTGCAGAATCGAGGTAAAGCCCTGGACATCCTCTCATACATGAGTTTATTCTTTCATTAATGTCACAGTTTACTGGTGTGTTTCACAGTCACTAGCACTGGGAGAGGCAGCAGTGTGAACAATCATTCTGAAACTGACATTGATTTTATTTTGTATGTAGTGGAAGTTGAAATGAACGGCTGTAAAACAAAAGAGATCCAGCAGGAGGAAATGGTCATCAGACAAATGTTTTTTGGGCTGAACAAAAACAGACAGGTGGGACAAGAGTAAATAAACCTCCACACTGATTTAACTGTGTCTTCTGACCATTATTGTGTGTGTGTGTTTGTGTGCAGGTGGTGATTAAAGAACTAGCTAATGTACTGACTCTAGCAGAGCAGATTCAGCACACACTCATATCAGATGAGCTGCCTGAATGGAAGCACAGACAGCAGATGGTCTGCATCGGGGGCCCGCCCAACGCTTGCCTGGACCAGCTACAGAGCTGGTGAGATTACCCTGACCAATCACAACACTACAGTAGGCATATATAAACTGCTCCTTGCATCCCCCCTCCCACCAGATCTATTCATATAAAGCTCGGGTTGACTCAAGCGCTCTGTTATGGACAGAGAGCCCAGTCCTTTTATTATCACTTCTATGCAAAAGTGATAATAACATGTCAATCAAGTTCATCAAATTCAATTGGGCTGCAGGTTCACGATCATGGCTGAGTGTCTGCAGCAGATTCGTCAGCAGCTGAAGAAGGTTCAGGAACTGGTGCAGAAATTCACCTATGACAACGACCCCTTCACTCTGGGCAAGAGCCAGCTGGATGAACAGGCCCTTTCACTCTTCAAAAACCTTTTATCAAAGTGAGAGAACACCTGAACGCACCGCATGTGTCACATGTTTGCATTGAGATACAGAGCACAGGCTGTGTTGAGAGGAACAGCTGGTTATTGTATCTTGGTTATAATCTGTGGCTTTATAAAGTCCAAGGGGAATTTGACTTTAATTGTGTGGCATATGTGATGACAGGATGACAATATGAAAATGGTTGTGATGTGTTTTCAGTTCTCTTGTAGTGGAGAGACAGCCGTGCATGCCCACACATCCACAGAGACCTCTGGTGATAAAGACAGGAGTTCAGTTCACTGTCAAGATCAGGTATTTCCCTTCCGCAGATATTGTAAAGACACTCATTTTAATATAAGATAAATGTCTGCGACATTAGAAGCATTTAATTTCCTGTGATTGTGAAGTCAAACTCTTAAGATTTATTCATGTAAATCCACAACACTTTATGTTGTAGATCACTGGTCAAACTTCCAGAGCTGAACTGCCAACTCAAAGTAAAGGCCTCTTTTGACAAGTAAGTGTCTGTTTGTCTGTTTATCTATATAATAATAATAATAATAATAATAATAAACTTTATTTTATAAAGCGCCTTTAAAAGCAACTTCTCAAAGCGCTGTACACAAATTAAGCAATACAA